>JAWHQI010002639.1:0-30416 GCA_033032865.1 Dactylorhiza incarnata
CGGGACAACGGCTGGCACGCCTCGCTACGCTACGGCCCCTCCGTGAGGTTGCCCCCCCTCCCCTCCCCCTTTCCCCTCCTTGCAGCCACCGAGCGACCTCTCTGACTGCGGGAACAGTTGTTACCCCGTTTCGGAGGGTCTGCTAGTGGTCGCCCTCCCGTCTTGTCCAACAGCAAACCGTCAAGGGCGCTCCCAAGCAGCACCTGCTCTCAAAGCACGCGGTGGGCGGCGGGCGGCGGCCGGCCCCGATTCACGACCAGTGCCGGTTTTCTGGCCAGCGCCACAACAGCGACCCTCAGGACGTGTGTCGCCTTGGCTGCCCTGGCTGCCCTGGCTGCATACCAACAACAATGCTGAGGGGCTCATGGCCTGGCCTCGGCAGCCTCCTCCTGGTCAGACATCGTCATCATTAATTTGGCCAGATTGAGTTTGTGCCGACAAAACGGGGGCGACCGGGCCTGGGTCTGGCCTGGCCCGGGTCGGGTCCCTTGCGCGCGTTGACTCAATCCCCCTAAACTGCCCCCTCCCTATACTCCCCTCCCCGCAAGGCCCGCAAGGCCCGCAAGGCAAGCCCGTTGTTGGGGCCTAAGTGGCTGACTGGGGGCTGCGATTCCGGATTCGACGGCCAGGCCGGCCTTATACTCTGAAAAAAAAAGAAGACGAAACAGACGAGGGGCTAATTATTGAGGAGGGAGACGACAGAAACAGCAAGGGCCAAAATAAATGCGATTCGAAACAACTTCAGATTAAAAGGAAGGGGCTGCCGCTGGCTGGGGGCTTCGCTGATCGAACCGAGTCGAATTTTGTTTGTAACATCTTTTGCGTTTTTTTGGCACCGCGTCTCCTTTTGGCACCCCGTCTACGACGTACTCGGCCACCAGTCGCGCTCCTTTGTCGCTCCCTTCTTCGAGGCACACAGCACACATCCCACCGCGCTATTTCTCATACGGCGGCGTCCCGAGACGCGACGCTGCAGGCTTTCGTCGCTCTGTCTCTCTCGCACTCTCATGGAGCGTCCTGTGGGGGGTGCGAGAGGAGAGAGACAGAGCGACGAAGGCGGTGGCGCGGCACTCCGCGGGCTGGCGGGCTGGCGGGCTGTCGCCGCGGCCGAGGACGCTACCAAAGTGCATAACGGCACCCCCCCCCCCTCCCTCCCCCTCCCCTCCCTCCCCCTCCCCTCCCTCCCCCCTCCCCCTCCCTCCCCCTCCCTCCCCCTCCCGCAGCGCAGCGCAGCGGGCTCATAATGCTCGTGCACTGCGTAATGGTCTTTACGCGGCGTTTAATGGCATTTTATGTACGCGTAATGCCACAAGTGATGGCAGCCATATATCTGATGAAGCCGGAGCCAGGCAGGAGCAACTACCGGGGCGCCACCGCCACCACTACCACCGCCGCCGCCACCGCAGCCGCCGCGACACGCCTAACCTCGCGTAACGCGCCAGACGACATGTCGCGCGTACACTGCGGGGGCGGGGCGGGGCGGGCGGGGCGGGGCGATTCGGGGCGGCTTCAAAAACTTGACTCTCGCACTTTCCATTGTCACGGATCGTTAAACACGTCATAACTCACCCCGGCCCGGCTCACATTGCTCACGTGACGGGGCTTTGACTGGCGTGAGACGCTCGTAGTCCTGCAGCAGTCCGCCAGCCGTTTTCATCGCTGTCTCTCTCTCGCACCCCTACGGGACGCTCCATGAGTGCGAGAGAGACAGTGCGACGCGGACGACTCTCGGACGCGCCAGGGGCGGGCCAAGGGCCTCACCACGCTGCGCTCGCTGCGCCAGTGGCGGCGTCCCTTTGCGTTCAAGGGCCGCTGCGCTGCGGGGCCGAGGGCTGCCGAGGGCTGCCGAGGGCTGCCGAGGGCTGCCGAGAGAGGCTGAGGACTGAGGACAGGGCTCGGTTCAAACTTGATCGCGTCTCGAGACTCAAACGGCCGCGGGGCTCCGCTCGGCGGGGCCCTCGCCGCACCGCATTGTCACCATCCGGGGGGCCCGGGGCCCGCCGCTATCATCTGGCTTCCATTGGCCAACCCGCCGCCGGGCCAGCGCCCAGCACCCAGCGCCCAGCACCCAGCGCCCAGCACCCAGCGCCCAGCACCCAGCGCCCATCACCCAGCGCCCAGCACCCAGCGCCCAGCACCCAGCGCCCAGCACCCAGCACCCAGCACCCAGCGCCCAGCACCCCAGCGCCCAGCACCCAGCGCCCAGCACCCAGCACCCAGCACCCAGCGCCCAGCACCCAGCACCCAGCACCCAGCGCCCAGCACCCAGCGCCCAGCACCCAGCGCCCAGCGCCCCGGCGGTGGCTCAGCCTACGTGTTTTCGTTAGGCTGCATCGCTGCATCGCTGCATCGGGGGTGGGCAAGGGCGTCGGCCAGGGGGAGGGGGAGGGTAGGGGAGCCCCCCCCCCCCCCCGGCCCCGGCAGTGGCGTCTGCAGACTGGCGATAGTGTGTCCTGCGGACAGCGACAGCGCTGGAGGGAAGGAGGGCACCGAGGGCACGACTGGAGGCACGCCTGGAGGCACGACTGGAGGCACGCCTGCCGCTGGAGCTGGAATGCGTTGGAAGGTGCCGGACGGGACGGGCCCCTCAGCCACCCCCTCACCAGGCGCTCACCGCAGGCAACCGCAGGCAACCGCAGGCCGCCCGCACACCAGTAGCCTGGGGGCGCTCTGCTCCGCTCTGCTCCGCTCTGCTCCGCTCCGCTTCGTGTCCCTGAAGGCCCCTGTCAAAGGGCCGGCCCCATGCTCGGAGTAGTTTGCGTCACGACCGCAGCGCCGGGCAGCGCCACTGTCGCAGCGAGCGATGTGCGTTTGCATGGGGAACTTCGAGCAGAGTCACACAGCCGACAGGATCGCCTCGAGTATATCCGGATCGAAACACGTTGACGTGCACTAAACGGCTCTCAGTTACTGAAAACTACCCGAAAACGAATCCAGGCTTTGCCAGGCACGCCGCACTGGGGTGGTAGTGTGTGGTGCTGTGGCACGACAGAATCCGTGTTTCCCCCACATCATTGAAAATTAATAATAACGGCTGGCATGATGCCGCATATACACGAGCCCACTTCCGGCGCGCCTGAGTGCGCCTCTGTGTGTGTGTGTGTATGTGTAACAGTGTGTGCGTGCGGACGGTAGTAATTAAGGGTACATGTTTTCATGCAATTGATATGGGCACGCAGCAACAGGCGAGACGAAGGGAACCAGCACGTCAAACACACACACACAGTCACACACACACACACACACTCACACACATACATGCCATGAGCAGGCCATACAGAAAAGAAATGGGGCCGCCTCTATCCAAACAATAACCTCAGCAGCGACTCCGCTCCGGTACGCTCCGGCAGTGCTTACGGTGTCCAGCCGTCCAGCCCGGCGCTGGCATTGTTTTCCAGGTCCGGAGGGCAGACGGGGCAGGACGGAGCAGCCAGGGCGGCGGGTGCAGCCCTGAGCCGAGCCGCCGGGAGTCGGCTTGGAGACACGCCATTTTTCATATTAAGCGCCACCATGTCCGACTATGACCGCGCGCGGTCCGCGGATTCACTTGATGGATAACGGTCCAGATATGAGGGAGAAGTGGTGCTGAGCAGACCTCGCCCTCGCCTCCTTCGGGCCTCCCCTCCAGCCCGCTCCCGCCCCTCGGCTGACGCACAGACCTGGATTATCAAAGGAAGAAAAATACCGAATGGAAGTTAGAGTGGGTGATCCCGAGGGGCATTGTGCACTGCCCCTCCCCGGCCTTGGCTGCTCTTGGCTGGACATTGACCAGTCCCATGATCCCGCCAGCAAAGCCCTGCCACGCCCTGCCACGCCCTGCCACGCCCCGCCACGCCCTGCCACGCCCCTGCCACGCCCTGCCACGCCCTGCCACGCCGTGCCACGCTCTGCTCTGCATTGCGCCTACAATATCCGTGCCCCCTCCCCCTCTTCCTCCGCGTCTCCACGGTAACGCCGGTGCTTCGGATGCCCTCTTTGCTTCATCCTCTTCTCCGCTGCGCAGGCTGCGCAGGCTGCGCTCGCGTACCTCGTTGAGGATTCCCGAACCACGTTACTCCTGGAGAAACTTTCACGTGCCTCATGGCGAGGCCGGTGGAAACAGGGATGCCGGTCGACATGAACTGGCTCCATAGTTAAGTTTTGTCAGAAAACCTTCCTGCAGAAGGAAACTATTTCTCGTGCTTCGTGCTTCTCAAGCCATAGTGAAAACAAACGATTTCGATCAACCTAACCTCAGCTCCAGTCCTTGGTTAGGTTAGCGTGGGGACCCTCATCTCAAGACCCCTGACCGGTCCGTATAAACACATGTTTTTTTTTGTGTGTTTTTTTTTTTGCCGTGTATGAGGCGGCGGCACACTGCTGCAGTGACAACACGCGTCGAAAATGAGCGTCGCCGGGGACGCCGGGACGCCGGGGACGACGGCGGAGGTGGCGCGCCAACGCAACTAATCCCTCGCCGCGGCGTGTAACTCAGCCTCAACTCGCAACACACAGCCGGGCTATCTCTTCCTCACGCGGAATTATCTCTGGCCACCAGCTTATTCATCCGGGACGCCTGGCAGACATGCAGACAGACAGGCAGGCAGGCAGGCAGGCAACGCACTCGCCGTCGCCTCAACGCCCAGGCACGGCCTCGGTGTACCGTGCAAAAACTTATCTTTCCATTACCCAGCCGGCCAATTATTCCCCTTTTTGTCCGCCGATGCAGATAAGGCTCGGGCCCGGGGGAGCCGAAGGGAGCCCGGCCGGGCGGGGAGGGAATCGGACAAGCGAGTCGGAGGCCAGGAAATACGAGAGAGAGAGAGAGAGAGAGAGAGAGAGAGAGAGAGAGAGAGAGAGAGAAAAACAAAACTATACGAACGTGCCGCGTCCTCAGGCCACCGCAGGCAGGATATCAAAACAAAGAAGTGCATTTTTAACAAGGCTACTTCAGAAGGGTGTAACGCTGACACCGCTGACACGCGGCTTGCAACAATGGAGTGCCGGCGACCGCCGCGCCGCCGCTGGGAGTTGAACCCGAGCAGCAGCCGCAGCTAGTTACCGGCCTCGTTAACAGCTGAGACGCTGTCTGGCCAGGGCCTGGCCGAGGCCATAACCGGGTCCCGCAGTTGTTTCCACTTTTGGCGGAGAGCGGATTCCCCTGGGAAAGCACGGCCCTCTCGGCCGCCCCTGCTCGCCCCGGCCCCCGGGGCCTCCGGGGCCTCCCCGCCACTAATCCCCATCCGGTTCAAACTGTACAATTGGCACTTGATTGGCCTGAGAGAAGAGCGGGCGGCTTCGGCTCGGCCTTGGACGAGACCAAGTCGGCCTCCACGCCGACGGCGCGGAGTGGTGCGTCTCGCTGCACCACGCGTTGGGTGATTGGGGGGGCAGGCGGCGGAAACACGAGAAACCGAACTGGGACAAATGTTTGCTTGCAAGACTGTTGGTTCGCAGCAGTGCAGAGCAGTCCTCCCTCCCCGAGCCGCTAGTACCCCCACCCCACCGCTGGTACCCCCACCCCACCGCTGTTACCCCCCACCCCACCGCCGGTACCCCACCCCCCCAGCCCAACCTAGCCAGACGCATTGATGATACGGCCCCCTGTCGCTCACCATACGCTATCTCCCCTCCTCGTCTTATCACCCCCACCCCCTACTCCCCGACTGCTCCTTCCCAGCAGCAGCAGCCTCTCCTTGCATCTCGAAATTCCTTTCCCCGTGTCGCCCGGGCGGAATCTCCTTTAATAGTCTTCTCTGAGGCGCATTGCTCCATTTTCTTTCTGTACGCGACTTGGCCGTCCCTCCCCACCGGCCCCCACCACCGGCCCCGAGCGCCAAATTTATTAGCTACATCCGTTTACGAGCATCACCTTGCATTAACTATTTCGTTTGCAAATCAAGTTAGAGTCAAGTTTCTCCCCGTTTAATGGATGCGCCTCGTCTTGGACTGCCCGGCTCCTCAAACGCCAATTGTGTCCCTTTTTTCCTCCCGCGGCCTCGGGCGAGCCCGCAGAGAGTGCGATTTAGCGCGGCAGCATTTACGTTAGTAAACATCATCCGAGGAGATTTGATTTGCATCCACAAACGTCTGCGTGAACTTTGGTGACAGGGCGGCGGCAGCAGGGAGGGGGGGGGATGATTTTTTGAAAAAGAAAGTTGTTGCCGAATGACGTAGTATTGTGCTTAATGAGGCCCCGAACCCTGGCCTTCGGCCCTTCGGCCAGCACCGCCGACCCTATCCAAGCCCTCCGGATGCCCCAAGGGCTGTCCCAAGGGCTGTGCCGGCCCTCCACCGCCCGATTACGCAAACAATGGACACTTACGATTACAAGAGGCCCGACCCTAACCTAAATTGAGCAGGGCACGTCGTGGTGGTTCTACGCGACGGCGACGTCCTGGCGGCTGAGGAGGCCGGTCTCTCCGCATCTCTGGCAGGCCCAGCTCAGGCCCGGCCAACGCCTGGCGCGTGGCATTCAGGGCACGTGGATCGAGAGCTGGGTGAGCCCGGTAGAGTGCCGTAGCTTGCAATGCAATAATTGCTGACACCGTCTCATTGCGGCTGGCGAGGCCAAAAGCCCTGACCGCGAGGCCAAAAGCCCTGACCGCGAAAACAAAAGCCCCTGACCGCGTCTCCAAAAGCCCTGACCGCGAGGCCAAAAGCCCTGACCGCGAAAACAAAACCCCAGACCGCGCCTCCAAAAGCCTTGACCGCGAGGCCAAAAGCCCTGACCGCGACGCCAATAGCCCTGACCGCGCCTCCAAAAGCCCTGACCGCGAGGCAAAAGCCCTGACCGCGAGACCAAAAGCCCTGACCGCGAGGCCAAAAGCCCTGACCGCGAGGCCAAAAGCCCTGACCGCGAGACCAAAAGCCCTGACGGCGAAAACAAAACCCCTGACCGCGCCTCCAAAAGCCCTGACCGCGAGGCCAAAAGCCCTGACCGCGAGGCCAAAAGCCCTGACCGCGAGGCCAAAAGCCCTGACCGCGAAAACAAAACCCCTGACCGCGCCTCAAAAAGCCCTGACCGCGAGGCGAAAAGCCCTGACCGCGCCACCAAAAGCCCTGACCGCGAGACCAAAAGTTCTGACCGCGCCTCCAAAAGCCCTGACCGCGAGGCCAAAAGCCCTGACCGCGAAAACAAAACCCCAGACCGCGAGGCCAAAAGCCCTGACCGCGAGGCCAAAAGCCCTGACCGCGAGGCCAAAAGCCCTGACCGCGAGGCCAAAGCCCTGACCACGAGGCCAAAAGCCCTGACCGCGAGGCCAAAAGCCCTGACCGCGAGGCCAAAAGCCCTGACCGCGAAAACAAAACCCCCTGACCGCGCCTCAAAAAGCCCTGACCGCGAGGCCAAAAGCCCTGACCGCGCCACCAAAAGCCCTGACCGCGAGCCCAAAAGCCCTGACCACGCCTCCAAAAGCCCTGACCGCGAGGCCAAAAGCCCTGACCGCGAGGCTAAAAGCCCTGACCGCGAGGCCAAAAGCCCTCACCGCGAGGCCAAAACCCATGACCGCGCCTCCAAAAGCCCTGACCGCGAGGCCAAAGCCCTGACCGCGAGGCCAAAACCCATGACCGCGCCTCCAAAAGCCCTGACCGCGAGGCCAAAAGCCCTGACCGCGAGGCCAAAAGCCCTGACCGCGAGACCAAAAGCCCTGACCGCGAAAACAAAACCCCTGACCGCGCCTCCAAAAGCCCTGACCGCGAGGCCAAAAGCTCTGACCGCGAGGCCAAAACCCATGACCGCGCCTCCAAAAGCCCTGACCGCGAGGCCAAAAGCCCTGACCGCGAGGCCAAAAGCCCTGACCGCGAGACCAAAAGCCCTGACCGCGAAAACAAAACCCCTGACCGCGCCTCCAAAAGCCCTGACCGCGAGGCCAAAAGCTCTGACCGCGAGGCCAAAAGCCCTGACCGCGACGCCAATAGCCCTGACCGCGCCTCCAAAAGCCCTGACCGCGAGGCCAAAAGCCCTGACCGCGAGACCAAAAGCCCTGACCGCGAGGCCAAAAGCCCTGACCGCGAGGCCAAAAGCCCTGACCGCGAGACCAAAAGCCCTGACGGCGAAAACAAAACCCCTGACCGCGCCTCCAAAAGCCCTGACCGCGAGGCCAAAAGCCCTGACCGCGAGGCCAAAAAGCCCTGACCGCGAAAACAAAACCCCTGACCGCGCCTCAAAAAGCCCTGACCGCGAGGCGAAAAAGCCCTGACCGCGCCACCAAAAGCCCTGACCGCGAGACCAAAAGTTCTGACCGCGCCTCCAAAAGCCCTGACCGCGAGGCCAAAAGCCCTGACCGCGAAAACAAAACCCCAGACCGCGAGGCCAAAAGCCCTGACCGCGAGGCCAAAAGCCCTGACCGCGAGGCCAAAAGCCCTGACCGCGAGGCCAAAAGCCCTGACCACGAGGCCAAAAAGCCCTGACCGCGAGGCCAAAAGCCCTGACCGCGAGGCCAAAAGCCCTGACCGCGAAAACAAAACCCCTGACCGCGCCTCAAAAAGCCCTGACCGCGAGGCCAAAAGCCCTGACCGCGCCACCAAAAGCCCTGACCGCGAGCCCAAAAGCCCTGACCACGCCTCCAAAAGCCCTGACCGCGAGGCCAAAAGCCCTGACCGCGAGGCTAAAAGCCCTGACCGCGAGGCCAAAAGCCCTCACCGCGAGGCCAAAAGCCCTGTTCGCGAAGACAAAACCCCAGACCGCGCCTCCAAAAGCCCTGACTGCGAGGCTAAGAGCCCTGACCGCGAGGCCAAAAGCCCTGACCGCGAAAACAAAACCCCTGACCGCGCCTCCAAAAGCCCTGACCGCGAGGCCAAAAGCTCTGACCGCGAGGCCAAAAGCCCTGACCGCGAGGCCAAAAGCCCTGACCGCGAGGCCAAAAGCCCTGACCGCGCCACCAAAAGCCCTGACCGCGAGACCAAAAGCCCTGACCACGCCACCAAAAGCCCTGACCGCGAGGCCAAAAGCCCTGACCGCGAGGCCAAAAGCCCTGACCGCGAAAACAAAACCCCTGACCGCGAAAACAAAACCCCTGACCGCGCCTCAAAAAGCCCTGACCGCGAGGCCAAAAGCCCTGACCGCGCCACCAAAAGCCCTGACCGCGAGACCAAAAGCCCTGACCACGCCACCAAAAGCCCTGACCGCGAGGCCAAAAGCCCTGACCGCGAGGCTAAAAGCCCTGACCGCGAGGCCAAAAGCCCTCACCGCGAGGCCAAAAGCCCTGTTCGCGAAGACAAAACCCCAGACCGCGCCTCCAAAAGCCCTGACTGCGAGGCTAAGAGCCCTGACCGCGAGGCCAAAAGCCCTGACCGCGAAACAAAACCCCTGACCGCGCCTCCAAAAGCCCTGACCGCGAGGCCAAAAGCTCTGACCGCGAGGCCAAAAGCCCTGACCGCGAGGCCAAAAGCCCTGACCGCGAGGCCAAAAGCCCTGACCGCGCCACCAAAAGCCCTGACCGCGAGACCAAAAGCCCTGACCACGCCACCAAAAGCCCTGACCGCGAGGCCAAAAGCCCTGACCGCGAGGCCAAAAGCCCTGACCGCGAAAACAAAACCCCTGACCGCGAAAACAAAACCCCTGACCGCGCCTCAAAAAGCCCTGACCGCGAGGCCAAAAGCCCTGACCGCGCCACCAAAAGCCCTGACCGCGAGACCAAAAGCCCTGACCACGCCACCAAAAGCCCTGACCGCGAGGCCAAAAGCCCTGACCGCGCAGGCTAAAAGCCCTGACCGCGAGGCCAAAAGCCCTCACCGCGAGACCAAAAGCCCTGTTCGCGAAGACAAAACCCAGACCGCGCCTCCAAAAGCCCTGACTGCGAGGCTAAGAGCCCTGACCGCGAGGCCAAAAGCCCTGACCGCGAGGCCAAAACCCTGACCGCACCTCCAAAAGCCCTGACCGCGAGGCCAAAAGCCTTGACCGCGAGGCCAAAAGCCCTGACCGCGAGACCAAAAGCCCTGACCGCGAAAACAAAACCCCTGACCGCGCCTCCAAAAGCCCTGACCGCGAGGCCAAAAGCTCTGACCGCGAGGCCAAAAGCCCTGACCGCGAGGCCAAAAGCCCTGACCGCGAGGCCAAAAGCCCTGACCGCAAAAACAAAACCCTAACCGCGCCTCCAAAAGCCCTGACCGCGAGGCCAAAAGCCCTGACCGCGAGGCAAAAGCCCGGACCGCGAAAACAAAAGCCCTGACCGCGTTAACAAAAGCACGACCGCGAGGCCGGCCAAAAGCCCTGACCGCGCCTCCAAAAAGCCCTGTCCGCGAGGTCAAAAGCCCTGACCGCAAAAACAAAAACCCCTTACCAGGAGGCAAAAGCCCTGACCGCGAGCAAAAAGCCCTGACCGCGAAAACAGAACCCCAGACCGCGCCTCCAAAAGCCCTGACCGCGAGGCAAAAGCCCGGACGCGAGGCAAAAGCCCTGACCGCGAAAACAAAAGCCCTGACCGCGTCTCCAAAAACCTGACCGCGAGGCGAAAGCCATGACCGCGAGGCGAAAAGCCCTGACCGCGAAACAAAAGCCCTGACCGCGTCTCCAAAAGCTCTGACCGCGAGGCCAAAAGCCCTGACCGCGAAAACAAAACCCCACACCGCGCCTCCAAAACCCCAGACCGCGAGGCCAAAAGCCCTGACCGCGAGGCCAAAAGCCCTGACCGCGAGGCCAAAAGCCCTGACCGCGAGGCCAAAAGCCCTGACCACGAGGCCAAAAGCCCTGACCGCGAGGCCTAAAGCCCTGACCGCGAAAACAAAACCCCTGACCGCGCCTCCAAAAGCCCTGACCGCGAGGCCAAAAGCCCTGGACCGCGAGGCCAAAAGCCCTGACCGCGAGGCCAAAAGCCCGGACCGCGAGGCCAAAACCCATGACCGCGCCTCCAAAAGCCCTGACCGCGAGGCCAAAAGCCCTGACCGCGAGGCCAAAAGCCCTGACCGCGAGACCAAAAGCCCTGACCGCGAAAACAAAACCCCTGACCGCGCCTCCAAAAGCCCTGACCGCGAGGCCAAAAGCTCTGACCGCGAGGCCAAAACCCATGACCGCGCCTCCAAAAGCCCTGACGGCGAGGCCAAAAGCCCTGACCGCGAGGCCAAAAGCCCTGTCCGCGAGACCAAAAGCCCTGACCGCGAAAACAAAACCCCTGACCGCGCCTCCAAAAGCCCTGACCGCGAGGCCAAAAGCTCTGACCGCGAGGCCAAAAGCCCTGACCGCGACGCCAATAGCCCTGACCGCGCCTCCAAAAGCCCTGACCGCGAGGCCAAAAGCCCTGACCGCGAGACCAAAAGCCCTGACCGCGAGGCCAAAAGCCCTGACGGCGAAAACAAAACCCCTGACCGCGCCTCCAAAAGCCCTGACCGCGAGGCCAAAAGCCCTGACCGCGAGGCCAAAAGCCCTGACCGCGAGGCCAAAAGCCCTGACCGCGAAAACAAAACCCCTGACCGCGCCTCAAAAAGCCCTGACCGCGAGGCGAAAAGCCCTGACCGCGCCACCAAAAGCCCTGACCGCGAGACCAAAAGTTCTGACCGCGCCTCCAAAAGCCCTGACCGCGAGGCCAAAAGCCCTGACCGCGAAAACAAAACCCCAGACCGCGAGGCCAAAAGCCCTGACCGCGAGGCCAAAAGCCCTGACCGCGAGGCCAAAAGCGCTGACCGCGAGGCCAAAAGCCCCTGACCACGAGGCCAAAAGCCCTGACCGCGAGGCCAAAAGCCCTGACCGCGAGGCCAAAAGCCCTGACCGCGAAAACAAAACCCCTGACCGCGCCTCAAAAAGCCCTGACCGCGAGGCCAAAAGCCCTGACCGCGCCACCAAAAGCCCTGACCGCGAGCCCAAAAGCCCTGACCACGCCTCCAAAAGCCCTGACCGCGAGGCAAAAAGCCCTGACCGCGAGGCTAAAAGCCCTGACCGCGAGGCCAAAAGCCCTCACCGCGAGGCCAAAAGCCCTGTTCGCGAAGACAAAACCCCAGACCGCGCCTCCAAAAGCCCTGACTGCGAGGCTAAGAGCCCTGACCGCGAGGCCAAAAGCCCTGACCGCGAAAACAAAACCCCTGACCGCGCCTCCAAAAGCCCTGACCGCGAGGCCAAAAGCTCTGACCGCGAGGCCAAAAGCCCTGACGCGAGGCCAAAAGCCCTGACCGCGAGGCCAAAAGCCCTGACCGCGCCACCAAAAGCCCTGACCGCGAGACCAAAAGCCCTGACCACGCCACCCAAAAGCCCTGACCGCGAGGCCAAAAGCCCTGACCGCGAGGCCAAAAGCCCTGACCGCGAAAACAAAACCCCTGACCGCGAAAACAAAACCCCTGACCGCGCCTCAAAAAGCCTGACCGCGAGGCCAAAAGCCCTGACCGCGCCACCAAAAGCCCTGACCGCGAGACCAAAAGCCCTGACCACGGCCACCAAAAGCCCTGACCGCGAGGCCAAAAGCCCTGACCGCGAGGCTAAAAGCCCTGACCGCGAGGCCAAAAGCCCTCACCGCGAGGCCAAAAGCCCTGTTCGCGAAGACAAAACCCCAGACCGCGCCTCCAAAAGCCCTGACTGCGAGGCTAAGAGCCCTGACCGCGAGGCCAAAAGCCCTGACCGCGAAAACAAAACCCCTGACCGCGCCTCCAAAAGCCCTGACCGCGAGGCCAAAAGCTCTGACCGCGAGGCCAAAAGCCCTGACCGCGAGGCCAAAAGCCCTGACCGCGAGGCCAAAAGCCCTGACCGCGCCACAAAAGCCCTGACCGCGAGACCAAAAGCCCTGACCACGCCACCAAAAGCCCTGACCGCGAGGCCAAAAGCCCTGACCGCGAGGCCAAAAGCCCTGACCGCGAAAACAAAACCCCTGACCGCGAAAACAAAACCCCTGACCGCGCCTCAAAAAGCCCTGACCGCGAGGCCAAAAGCCCTGACCGCGCCACCAAAAGCCCTGACCGCGAGACCAAAAGCCCTGACCACGCCACCAAAAGCCCTGACCGCGAGGCCAAAAGCCCTGACCGCGAGGCTAAAAGCCCTGACCGCGAGGCCAAAAGCCCTCACCGCGAGACCAAAAGCCCTGTTCGCGAAGACAAAACCCCAGACCGCGCCTCCAAAAGCCCTGACTGCGAGGCTAAGAGCCCTGACCGCGAGGCCAAAAGCCCTGACCGCGAGGCCAAAAACCCCTGACCGCACCTCCAAAAGCCCTGACCGCGAGGCCAAAAGCCTTGACCGCGAGGCCAAAAGCCCTGACCGCGAGACCAAAAGCCCTGACCGCGAAAACAAAACCCCTGACCGCGCCTCCAAAAGCCCTGACCGCGAGGCCAAAAGCTCTGACCGCGAGGCCAAAAGCCCTGACCGCGAGGCCAAAAGCCCTGACCGCGAGGCCAAAAGCCCTGACCGCAAAAACAAAACCCCTAACCGCGCCTCCAAAAGCCCTGACCGCGAGGCCAAAAGCCCTGACCGCGAGGCCAAAAGCCCTGGACCGCGAAAACAAAAGCCCTGACCGCGTTAACAAAAGCACTGACCGCGAGGCCGGCCAAAAGCCCTGACCGCGCCTCCAAAAGCCCTGTCCGCGAGGTCAAAAGCCCTGACCGCAAAAACAAAACCCCTTACCAGGAGGCTAAAAGCCCTGACCGCGAGGCCAAAAGCCCTGACCGCGAAACAGAACCCAGACCGCGCCTCCAAAAGCCTGACCGCGAGGCCAAAAGCCCGGACCGCGAGGCCAAAAGCCCTGACCGCGAAAACAAAAGCCCTGACCGCGTCTCCAAAACCCCTGACCGCGAGGGCCGAAAGCCCTGACCGCGAGGCGAAAAGCCCTGACCGCGAAAACAAAAGCCCTGACCGCGTCTCCAAAAGCTCTGACCGCGAGGCCAAAAGCCCTGACCGCGAAAACAAAACCCCACACCGCGCCTCCAAAACCCAGACCGCGAGGCAAAAGCCCTGACCGCGAGGCCAAAAGCCCTGACCGCGAGGCCAAAAGCCCTGACCGCGAGGCCAAAAGCCCTGACCACGAGGCCAAAAGCCCTGACCGCGAGGCCTAAAGCCCTGACCGCGAAAACAAAACCCCTGACCGCGCCTCCAAAAGCCCTGACCGCGAGGCCAAAAGCCCTGGACCGCGAGGCCAAAAGCCCTGACCGCGAGGCCAAAAGCCCGGACCGCGAGGCCAAAACCCATGACCGCGCCTCCAAAAGCCCTGACCGCGAGGCCAAAAGCCCTGACCGCGAGGCCAAAAGCCCTGACCGCGAGACCAAAAGCCCTGACCGCGAAAACAAAACCCCTGACCGCGCCTCCAAAAGCCCTGACCGCGAGGCCAAAAGCTCTGACCGCGAGGCCAAAACCCATGACCGCGCCTCCAAAAGCCCTGACGGCGAGGCCAAAAGCCCTGACCGCGAGGCCAAAAGCCCTGTCCGCGAGACCAAAAGCCCTGACCGCGAAAACAAAACCCCTGACCGCGCCTCCAAAAGCCCTGACCGCGAGGCCAAAAGCTCTGACCGCGAGGCCAAAAGCCCTGACCGCGACGCCAATAGCCCTGACCGCGCCTCCAAAAGCCCTGACCGCGAGGCCAAAAGCCCTGACCGCGAGACCAAAAGCCCTGACCGCGAGGCCAAAAGCCCTGACCGCGAGGCCAAAAGCCCTGACCGCGAGACCAAAAGCCCTGACGGCGAAAACAAAACCCCTGACCGCGCCTCCAAAAGCCCTGACCGCGAGGCCAAAAGCCCTGACCGCGAGGCCAAAAGCCCTGACCGCGAGGCCAAAAGCCCTGACCGCGAAAACAAAACCCCTGACCGCGCCTCAAAAAGCCCTGACCGCGAGGCGAAAAGCCCTGACCGCGCCACCAAAAGCCCTGACCGCGAGACCAAAAGTTCTGACCGCGCCTCCAAAAGCCCTGACCGCGAGGCCAAAAGCCCTGACCGCGAAAACAAAACCCCAGACCGCGAGGCCAAAAGCCCTGACCGCGAGGCCAAAAGCCCTGACCGCGAGGCCAAAAGCGCTGACCGCGAGGCCAAAAGCCCTGACCACGAGGCCAAAAGCCCTGACCGCGAGGCCAAAAGCCCTGACCGCGAGGCCAAAAGCCCTGACCGCGAAAACAAAACCCCTGACCGCGCCTCAAAAAGCCCTGACCGCGAGGCCAAAAGCCCTGACCGCGCCACCAAAAGCCCTGACCGCGAGCCCAAAAGCCCTGACCACGCCTCCAAAAAGCCCTGACCGCGAGGCCAAAAGCCCTGACCGCGAGGCTAAAAGCCCTGACCGCGAGGCCAAAAGCCCTCACCGCGAGGCCAAAAGCCCTGTTCGCGAAGACAAAACCCCAGACCGCGCCTCCAAAAGCCCTGACTGCGAGGCTAAGAGCCCTGACCGCGAGGCCAAAAGCCCTGACCGCGAAAACAAAACCCCTGACCGCGCCTCCAAAAGCCCTGACCGCGAGGCCAAAAGCTCTGACCGCGAGGCCAAAAGCCCTGACCGCGAAAACAAAACCCCTGACCGCGCCTCCAAAAGCCCTGACCGCGAGGCCAAAAGCCCTGACCGCGAAAACAAAAACCCCTGACCGCGCCTCCAAAAGCCCTGACCGCGAGGCCAAAAGCCCTGACCGCGAGGCCAAAAGCCCTGACCGCGAGGCCAAAAGCCCTGACCGCGAAAACAAAACCCCTGACCGCGAAAACAAAACCCCTGACCGCGCCTCAAAAAGCCCTGACCGCGAGGCCAAAAGCCCTGACCGCGCCACCAAAAGCCCTGACCGCGAGACCAAAAGCCCTGACCACGCCACCAAAAGCCCTGACCGCGAGGCCAAAAGCCCTGACCGCGAGGCTAAAAGCCCTGACCGCGAGGCCAAAAGCCCTCACCGCGAGACCAAAAGCCCTGTTCGCGAAGACAAAACCCCAGACCGCGCCTCCAAAAGCCCTGACTGCGAGGCTAAGAGCCCTGACCGCGAGGCCAAAAGCCCTGACCGCGAGGCCAAAACCCCTGACCGCACCTCCAAAAGCCCTGACCGCGAGGCCAAAAGCCTTGACCGCGAGGCCAAAAGCCCTGACCGCAAGACCAAAAGCCCTGACCGCGAAAACAAAACCCCTGACCGCGCCTCCAAAAGCCCTGACCGCGAGGCCAAAAGCTCTGACCGCGAGGCCAAAAGCCCTGACCGCGAGGCCAAAGCCCTGACCGCGAGGCCAAAAGCCCTGACCGCAAAAACAAAACCCCTGACCGCGCCTCCAAAAGCCCTGACCGCGAGGCCAAAAGCCCTGTTCGCGAAAACAAAACCCCAGACCGCACCTCCAAAAGCCCTGACCGCGAGGCCAAAAGCCCTGACCGCGAGGCCAAAAGCCCTGACCGCGAAAACAAAAGCCCTGACCGCGTTAACAAAAGCACTGACCGCGAGGCCGGCCAAAAGCCCTGACCCGCGCCTCCAAAAGCCCTGTCCGCGAGGTCAAAAGCCCTGACCGCAAAAACAAAACCCCTTACCAGGAGGCTAAAAGCCCTGACCGCGAGGCCAAAAGCCCTGACCGCGAAAACAGAACCCCAGACCGCGCCTCCAAAAGCCCTGACCGCGAGGCCAAAAGCCCGGACCGCGAGGCCAAAAGCCCTGACCGCGAAACCAAAAGCCCTGACCGCGTCTCCAAAACCCCTGACCGCGAGGCCGAAAAGCCCTGACCGCGAGGCCAAAAGCCCTGACCGCGAAAACAAAAGCCCTGACCGCGTCTCCAAAAGCTCTGACCGCGAGGCCAAAAGCCCTGACCGCGAAAACAAAACCCCACACCGCGCCTCCAAAAGCCCTGACCGCGAGGCCAAAAGCCCTGACCGCGAGGCCAAAAGCCCTGACCGTGAGGCCAAAAGCCCTGACCGCGAAAACAAAACCCCTGACCGCGCCTCCAAAAGCCCTGACCGCGAGGCCAAAAGCCCTGACCGCGAAAACAAAACCCCTGACCGCGCCTCCAAAAGCCCTGACCGCGAGGCCAAAAGCCCTGGACCGCGAGGCCTAAAGCCCTGACCGCGAAAACAAAACCCCAGACCGCGCCTCCAAAAGCCCTGACCGCGAGGCCAAAAGCCCTGACCGCGAGGCCAAAAGCCCTGACCGCGAGACCAAAAGCCCTGACCGCGAAAACAAAACCCCTGACCGCGCCTCCAAAAGCCCTGACCGCGAGGCCAAAAGCTCTGACCGCGAGGCCAAAACCCATGACCGCGCCTCCAAAAGCCCTGACCGCGAGGCCAAAAGCCCTGACCGCGAGGCCAAAAGCCCTGACCGCGAGACCAAAAGCCCTGACCGCGAAAACAAAACCCCTGACCGCGCCTCCAAAAGCCCTGACCGCGAGGCCAAAAGCTCTGACCGCGAGGCCAAAAGCCCTGACCGCGACGCCAATAGCCCTGACCGCGCCTCCAAAAGCCCTGACCGCGAGGCCAAAAGCCCTGACCGCGAGACCAAAAGCCCTGACCGCGAGGCCAAAAGCCCTGACCGCGAGGCCAAAAGCCCTGACCGCGAGACCAAAAGCCCTGACGGCGAAAACAAAACCCCTGACCGCGCCTCCAAAAGCCCTGACCGCGAGGCCAAAAGCCCTGACCGCGAGGCCAAAAGCCCTGACCGCGAGGCCAAAAGCCCTGACCGCGAAAACAAAACCCCTGACCGCGCCTCAAAAAGCCCTGACCGCGAGGCCAAAAGCCCTGACCGCGCCACCAAAAGCCCTGACCGCGAGCCCAAAAGCCCTGACCACGCCTCCAAAAGCCCTGACCGCGAGGCCAAAAGCCCTGACCGCGAGGCTAAAAGCCCTGACCGCGAGGCCAAAAGCCCTCACCGCGAGGCCAAAACCCATGACCGCGCCTCCAAAAGCCCTGACCGCGAGGCCAAAAGCCCTGACCGCGAGGCCAAAACCCATGACCGCGCCTCCAAAAGCCCTGACCGCGAGGCCAAAAGCCCTGACCGCGAGGCCAAAAGCCCTGACCGCGAGACCAAAAGCCCTGACCGCGAAAACAAAAACCCCTGACCGCGCCTCCAAAAGCCCTGACCGCGAGGCCAAAAGCTCTGACCGCGAGGCCAAAACCCATGACCGCGCCTCCAAAAGCCCTGACCGCGAGGCCAAAAGCCCTGACCGCGAGGCCAAAAGCCCTGACCGCGAGACCAAAAGCCCTGACCGCGAAAACAAAACCCCTGACCGCGCCTCCAAAAGCCCTGACCGCGAGGCCAAAAGCTCTGACCGCGAGGCCAAAAGCCCTGACCGCGACGCCAATAGCCCTGACCCGCGCCTCCAAAAGCCCTGACCGCGAGGCCAAAAGCCCTGACCGCGAGACCAAAAGCCCTGACCGCGAGGCCAAAAGCCCTGACCGCGAGGCCAAAAGCCCTGACCGCGAGACCAAAAGCCCTGACGGCGAAAACAAAACCCCTGACCGCGCCTCCAAAAGCCCTGACCGCGAGGCCAAAAGCCCTGACCGCGAGGCCAAAAGCCCTGACCGCGAGGCCAAAAGCCCTGACCGCGAAAACAAAAACCCCTGACCGCGCCTCAAAAAGCCCTGACCGCGAGGCGAAAAGCCCTGACCGCGCCACCAAAAGCCCTGACCGCGAGACCAAAAGTTCTGACCGCGCCTCCAAAAGCCCTGACCGCGAGGCCAAAAGCCCTGACCGCGAAAAGCAAAACCCATGACCGCGGAGGCCAAAAGCCCTGACCGCGAGGCCAAAAGCCCTGACCGCGAGGCCAAAAGCCCTGACCCGCGAGGCCAAAAGCCCTGACCACGAGGCCAAAAGCCCTGACCCGCGAGGCCAAAAGCCTGACCGCGAGGCCAAAAGCCCTGACCGCGAAACAAAACCCCTGACCGCGCCTCAAAAGCCCCTGACCGCGAGGGGCAAAAGCCCTGCCACCGCGGGGCCACCAAAAGCGCCTGAACGCGAGGCCCAAAAGCCCTGACCACGCCGAGGGAAAAGCCCTGACAGCGAGGGAAAAGAAAGCCCTGACCGCGAGGCGAAAAGCCCTGACCGCGAGGCCAGGAAAGCCCCTGACCGCGAGGCCAAAAGCCCGTGACCGCGAAGACGAAAAGCCCAGACCGCGAGCCGGCAAAAGCCCTGACCTGCGGAGGCGAAAGAGGCCCTGACCGCGAGGGGCAAAAGCCCTGACCGCGAGGGAACAAAAGCCCTGACCGCGAGGGCCTCCAAATAGCCCCTGGACTCCGCGAGGCCCCGAAAGCCTCTGACCCGCGAGGCGAAAAGCCCTGACCGCGAGGCCAAATGGCCCTGACCGCGAGGGGCAAAAGCCCTGTACCGCGCAGGGGAAAGCCCTGACCGCGAGGGGAAAAGGCCCTGACCACGCCAGGCGAAAAGCCCTGACGCGAGGGGCAAAAGCCCTGACCGCGAGGCAAAAAGCCCTGACCGCGAAAGGCGAAAAGCCCTGACCGCCGAGGGGAAAAACCCCTGACCGCGAGGCTCAAAAGCCCTGACCGCGAGGGCAAAAAGCCCATGACCGCGCAAGGGCAAAAGCCCTGACCGCGAGGACCCAAAAGCCCTGACCACGCGAGGTGGAAAGCCCTGACCGGCTGAGGCGAAAAAGCCCTGGACCGCGAGGCTAAAAGCCCGCCCCGGAAAGCCCTACCGCGAGGCGAAACGCCCTGACCGCGAGGCGAAGCCCTGACCGCGAGGGTAAAAGCCCTGACCGCGAGGGAAAAAGCCCTGACCGCGAGGCGAGAAAAGCCCGACCGCGAGGCGAAAAGCCCTGACCGCGACGGGCAAAGCCCTGACCGCGAGGCGAAAAGCCCTGACCAGCGAGGCGAAAAGCCCTGACCGCGATGGGAAAGCCCTGACCGCGAAGGGAAAAGCCCTGACGCGCCCCGGAAAAGCCCTGACCGGAGGCGAGGGGCAAAAGCCCTTGACCGCGAGAGCGAAAAGCCCCTGACCGCGAAGTGAAAGCCCTGACCGCGAGGGCGAAAAGCCCTGACCGTGCACGGCGAAAAGCCTCTGACCCGCGAGGGGAAAAGCCCTGACCGCGAGGGGAAAAGCCCTGACCCGCCTAGGGTAACAAAGCCCTGATCCGCGCAGGGGCGAAAATCCCTGACCGCGATGCCGAAAAGCCCTGACCGCGAGGGCGAAAGACCCTGACCACGAGGGGAAAAGCCCTGACCGCGAGGGGAAAAGCCCTGACCGCGGGGCGAAAAGCCCTGACCGCGAGGGCGCAAAGCCCTGACCGAGAGGGGAAAAGCCCTGACCGCGAGGGGAAAAGCCCTGACCGCGAGGCGAAAAGCCCTGACCGCGAGGGGAAAAGCCCTGACCGCGAGGCGGAAAAGCCCTGACCGCGAGGGGAAAAGCCCTGACCGCGAGGCGAAAAGCCCTGACCGCGAGGGGAAAAGCCCTGACCGCGAGGGAAAAGCCCTGACCGCGAGGCGAAAAGCCCTGACCGCGAGGCGGAAAAGCCCTGACCGCGAGGGGAAAAGCCCTGACCGCGAGGGGAAAAGCCCTGACCGCGAGGGGAAAAGCCCTGACCGCGAGGGGAAAAGCCCTGACCGCGAGGCGAAAAGCCCTGACCGCGAGGGGAAAAGCCCTGACCGCGAGGGGAAAAGCCCTGACCGCGAGGCGAAAAGCCCTGACCGCGAGGGGAAAAGCCCTGACCGCGAGGGGAAAAGCCCTGACCGCGAGGGGAAAAGCCCTGACCGCGAGGGAAAAGCCCTGACCGCGAGGGGAAAAGCCCTGACCGCAAAACAAAACCCCTTACCAGGAGGCTAAAAGCCCTGACCGCGAGGCCAAAAGCCCTGACCGCGAAAACAGAACCCCAGACCGCACGCCTCCAAAAGCCCTGACCGCGAGGCCAAAAGCCCGGACCGCGAGGCCAAAAGCCCTGACCGCGAAAACAAAAGCCCTGACCGCGTCTCCAAAACCCCTGACCGCGAGGCCGAAAAGCCTGACCGCGATGGCGAAAAGCCCTGACCGCGAAAACAAAAGCCCTGACCGCGTCTCCAAAAGCTCTGACCGCGAGGCCAAAAGCCCTGACCGCGAAAACAAAACCCCACACCGCGCCTCCAAAACCCCAGACCGCGAGGCCAAAAGCCCTGACGCGAGGCCAAAAGCCCTGACCGCGAGGCCAAAAGCCCTGACCGCGAGGCCAAAAGCCCTGACCACGAGGCCAAAAGCCCTGACCGCGAGGCCAAAAGCCCTGACCGCGAAAACAAAACCCCTGACCGCGCCTCCAAAGCCCTGACCGCGAGGGGAAAAGCCCTGACCGCGAGGGGAAAAGCCCTGACCGCGAGGGGAAAAGCCCTGACCGCGAGGGGAAAAGCCCTGACCGCGAGGCGAAAAGCCCTGACCGCGAGGCGAAAAGCCCTGACCGCGAGGGGAAAAGCCCTGACCGCGAGGGGAAAAGCCCTGACCGCGAGGGGAAAAGCCCTGACCGCGAGGGGAAAAGCCCTGACCGCGAGGGAAAAGCCCTGACCGCGAGGGGAAAAGCCCTGACCGCGAGGGCGAAAAAGCCCTGACCGCGAGGGAAAAGCCCTGACCGCGAGGGGAAAAGCCCTGACCGCGAGGGGAAAAGCCCTGACCGCGAGGGGAAAAGCCCTGACCGCGAGGGAAAAGCCCTGACCGCGAGGGGAAAAGCCCTGACCGCGAGGGGAAAAGCCCTGACCGCGAGGCGAAAAGCCCTGACCGCGAGGGGAAAAGCCCTGACCGCGAGGCGAAAAGCCCTGACCGCGAGGGGAAAAGCCCTGACCGCGAGGGAAAAGCCCTGACCGCGAGGGGAAAAGCCCTGACCGCGAGGCGAAAAGCCCTGACCGCGAGGGAAAAGCCCTGACCGCGAGGGAAAAGCCCTGACCGCGAGGGGAAAAGCCCTGACCGCGAGGGGAAAAGCCCTGACCGCGAGGCGAAAAGCCCTGACCGCGAGGGGAAAAGCCCTGACCGCGAGGGAAAAGCCCTGACCGCGAGGGGAAAAGCCCTGACCGCGAGGGAAAAGCCCTGACCGCGAGGGGAAAAGCCCTGACCGCGAGGCGAAAAGCCCTGACCGCGAGGGAAAAGCCCTGACCGCGAGGGGAAAAGCCCTGACCGCGAGGGGAAAAGCCCTGACCGCGAGGGGAAAAGCCCTGACCGCGAGGGGAAAAGCCCTGACCGCGAGGGGAAAAGCCCTGACCGCGAGGGGAAAAGCCCTGACCGCGAGGCGAAAAGCCCTGACCGCGAGGGGAAAAGCCCTGACCGCGAGGGGAAAAGCCCTGACCGCGAGGGGAAAAGCCCTGACCGCGAGGGGAAAAGCCCTGACCGCGAGGCGAAAAGCCCTGACCGCGAGGGGAAAAGCCCTGACCGCGAGGGAAAAGCCCTGACCGCGAGGGGAAAAGCCCTGACCGCGAGGGAAAAGCCCTGACCGCGAGGGGAAAAGCCCTGACCGCGAGGGGAAAAGCCCTGACCGCGAGGCGAAAAGCCCTGACCGCGAGGGAAAAGCCCTGACCGCGAGGGGAAAAGCCCTGACCGCGAGGCGAAAAGCCCTGACCGCGAGGGGAAAAGCCCTGACCGCGAGGGGAAAAGCCCTGACCGCGAGGGGAAAAGCCCTGACCGCGAGGGGAAAAGCCCTGACCGCGAGGCGAAAAGCCCTGACCGCGAGGGAAAAGCCCTGACCGCGAGGGGAAAAGCCCTGACCGCGAGGCGAAAAGCCCTGACCGCGAGGGGAAAAGCCCTGACCGCGAGGGGAAAAGCCCTGACCGCGAGGCGAAAAGCCCTGACCGCGAGGGGAAAAGCCCTGACCGCGAGGGGAAAAGCCCTGACCGCGAGGGGAAAAGCCCTGACCGCGAGGGGAAAAGCCCTGACCGCGAGGGGAAAAGCCCTGACCGCGAGGGGAAAAGCCCTGACCGCGAGGGGAAAAGCCCTGACCGCGAGGCGAAAAGCCCTGACCGCGAGGGAAAAGCCCTGACCGCGAGGGGAAAAGCCCTGACCGCGAGGGGAAAAGCCCTGACCGCGAGGGCGAAAAGCCCTGACCGCGAGGGGAAAAGCCCTGACCGCGAGGGGAAAAGCCCTGACCGCGAGGGGAAAAGCCCTGACCGCGAGGGGAAAAGCCCTGACCGCGAGGCGAAAAGCCCTGACCGCGAGGGAAAAGCCCTGACCGCGAGGGGAAAAGCCCTGACCGCGAGGCGAAAAGCCCTGACCGCGAGGCGAAAAGCCCTGACCGCGAGGGAAAAGCCCTGACCGCGAGGGGAAAAGCCCTGACCGCGAGGGAAAAGCCCTGACCGCGAGGGGAAAAGCCCTGACCGCGAGGGGAAAAGCCCTGACCGCGAGGCGAAAAGCCCTGACCGCGAGGGGAAAAGCCCTGACCGCGAGGGGAAAAGCCCTGACCGCGAGGGAAAAGCCCTGACCGCGAGGGGAAAAGCCCTGACCGCGAGGCGAAAAGCCCTGACCGCGAGGGGAAAAGCCCTGACCGCGAGGGGAAAAGCCCTGACCGCGAGGGGAAAAGCCCTGACCGCGAGGGGAAAAGCCCTGACCGCGAGGGGAAAAAGCCCTGACCGCGAGGGGAAAAGCCCTGACCGCGAGGGGAAAAGCCCTGACCGCGAGGCGAAAAGCCCTGACCGCGAGGGGAAAAGCCCTGACCGCGAGGGAAAAAGCCCTGACCGCGAGGGGAAAAGCCCTGACCGCGAGGGGAAAAGCCCTGACCGCGAGGGAAAAGCCCTGACCGCGAGGGAAAAGCCCTGACCAGCGACGGCCGACGGAATGCCCGTGACCGCGAGGGGCAAAAGCCCTGACCGCGAGGAGAAAAGGCCCTGATCGCGAGGGGAAAAGCCCTGACCGCGAGGGAAAAAGCCCTGACCGCGAGGCGACAAGCCCTGACCGCGAGGGGAAAAGCCCTGACCGCGAGGGGAAAAAGCCCGGACCGCGAAGGGTGAAAAGCCCTGACCGCGAGGCGGAAAAGCCCTGACCGCGAGGCGAAAAGCCCTGACCGCGAGGCGAAAAAGCCCTGACCGCGAGGGGAAAAGCCCTGACCGCGAGGGAAAAAGCCCTGACCGCGAGGCGAAACAGCCCTGACCGCGAGGGAAAAAGGCCTGACCCGCGAGGGGAAAAGCCCTGACCGCGAGGGGAAAAGCCCTGACCGCGAGGGGAAAAGCCCTGACCGCGAGGCGAAAAAGCCCTGACCGCGAGGGGAAAAGCCCTGACCGCGAGGGGAAAAGCCCTGACCGCGCCCGAAAAGCCCTGACCGCGAGGGGAAAAGCCCTGACCGCGAGGGAAAAGCCCTGACCGCGAGGGGAAAAGCCCTGACCGCGAGGGGAAAAGCCCTGACCGCGAGGGGAAAAGCCCTGACCGCGAGGGGAAAAGCCCTGACCGCGAGGGGAAAAGCCCTGACCGCGAGGGAAAAGCCCTGACCGCGAGGGAAAAGCCCTGACCGCGAGGGGAAAAGCCCTGACCGCGAGGCGAAAAGCCCTGACCGCGAGGCGAAAAGCCCTGACCGCGAGGGAAAAGCCCTGACCGCGAGGCGAAAAGCCCTGACCGCGAGGGGAAAAGCCCTGACCGCGAGGGGAAAAGCCCTGACCGCGAGGGGAAAAGCCCTGACCGCGAGGGGAAAAGCCCTGACCGCGAGGGGAAAAGCCCTGACCGCGAGGGAAAAGCCCTGACCGCGAGGGGAAAAGCCCTGACCGCGAGGGGAAAAGCCCTGACCGCGAGGGGAAAAGCCCTGACCGCGAGGCGAAAAGCCCTGACCGCGAGGGGAAAAGCCCTGACCGCGAGGGGAAAAGCCCTGACCGCGAGGCGGAAAAGCCCTGACCGCGAGGGGAAAAGCCCTGACCGCGAGGGAAAAGCCCTGACCGCGAGGGGAAAAGCCCTGACCGCGAGGGGAAAAGCCCTGACCGCGAGGGGAAAAGCCCTGACCGCGAGGGAAAAGCCCTGACCGCGAGGCGAAAAGCCCTGACCGCGAGGGGAAAAGCCCTGACCGCGAGGGGAAAAGCCCTGACCGCGAGGGGAAAAGCCCTGACCGCGAGGGGAAAAGCCCTGACCGCGAGGGGAAAAGCCCTGACCGCGAGGCGAAAAGCCCTGACCGCGAGGGAAAAGCCCTGACCGCGAGGGAAAAGCCCTGACCGCGAGGGGAAAAGCCCTGACCGCGAGGGGAAAAGCCCTGACCGCGAGGGGAAAAGCCCTGACCGCGAGGGGAAAAGCCCTGACCGCGAGGCGAAAAGCCCTGACCGCGAGGGGAAAAGCCCTGACCGCGAGGGGAAAAGCCCTGACCGCGAGGGGAAAAGCCCTGACCGCGAGGGGAAAAGCCCTGACCGCGAGGGGAAAAGCCCTGACCGCGAGGCGAAAAGCCCTGACCGCGAGGGGAAAAGCCCTGACCGCGAGGGGAAAAGCCCTGACCGCGAGGGGAAAAGCCCTGACCGCGAGGGGAAAAGCCCTGACCGCGAGGGGAAAAGCCCTGACCGCGAGGGAAAAGCCCTGACCGCGAGGGGAAAAGCCCTGACCGCGAGGGGAAAAGCCCTGACCGCGAGGGGAAAAGCCCTGACCGCGAGGCGAAAAGCCCTGACCGCGAGGCGAAAAGCCCTGACCGCGAGGGGAAAAGCCCTGACCGCGAGGGGAAAAGCCCTGACCGCGAGGGCGAAAAGCCCTGACCGCGAGGGGAAAAGCCCTGACCGCGAGGGAAAAGCCCTGACCGCGAGGGGAAAAGCCCTGACCGCGAGGGGAAAAGCCCTGACCGCGAGGGGAAAAGCCCTGACCGCGAGGCGAAAAGCCCTGACCGCGAGGGGAAAAGCCCTGACCGCGAGGGGAAAAGCCCTGACCGCGAGGGAAAAGCCCTGACCGCGAGGGGAAAAGCCCTGACCGCGAGGCGAAAAGCCCTGACCGCGAGGGGAAAAGCCCTGACCGCGAGGCGAAAAGCCCTGACCGCGAGGGAAAAGCCCTGACCGCGAGGGGAAAAGCCCTGACCGCGAGGCGAAAAGCCCTGACCGCGAGGGGAAAAGCCCTGACCGCGAGGGGAAAAGCCCTGACCGCGAGGGGAAAAGCCCTGACCGCGAGGGGAAAAGCCCTGACCGCGAGGCGAAAAGCCCTGACCGCGAGGGGAAAAGCCCTGACCGCGAGGGGAAAAGCCCTGACCGCGAGGGGAAAAGCCCTGACCGCGAGGCGAAAAGCCCTGACCGCGAGGGGAAAAGCCCTGACCGCGAGGCGAAAAGCCCTGACCGCGAGGGGAAAAGCCCTGACCGCGAGGCGAAAAGCCCTGACCGCGAGGGGAAAAGCCCTGACCGCGAGGGGAAAAGCCCTGACCGCGAGGCGAAAAGCCCTGACCGCGAGGCGAAAAGCCCTGACCGCGAGGGGAAAAGCCCTGACCGCGAGGGGAAAAGCCCTGACCGCGAGGGGAAAAGCCCTGACCGCGAGGGGAAAAGCCCTGACCGCGAGGCGAAAAGCCCTGACCGCGAGGCGAAAAGCCCTGACCGCGAGGGAAAAGCCCTGACCGCGAGGGGAAAAGCCCTGACCGCGAGGGGAAAAGCCCTGACCGCGAGGGGAAAAGCCCTGACCGCGAGGGGAAAAGCCCTGACCGCGAGGGGAAAAGCCCTGACCGCGAGGGGAAAAGCCCTGACCGCGAGGGGAAAAGCCCTGACCGCGAGGGGAAAAGCCCTGACCGCGAGGGGAAAAGCCCTGACCGCGAGGCGAAAAGCCCTGACCGCGAGGCGAAAAGCCCTGACCGCGAGGGGAAAAGCCCTGACCGCGAGGGGAAAAGCCCTGACCGCGAGGGGAAAAGCCCTGACCGCGAGGCGAAAAGCCCTGACCGCGAGGCGAAAAGCCCTGACCGCGAGGGGAAAAGCCCTGACCGCGAGGGGAAAAGCCCTGACCGCGAGGGGAAAAGCCCTGACCGCGAGGGGAAAAGCCCTGACCGCGAGGGGAAAAGCCCTGACCGCGAGGGAAAAGCCCTGACCGCGAGGGGAAAAGCCCTGACCGCGAGGGGAAAAGCCCTGACCGCGAGGGAAAAGCCCTGACCGCGAGGGGAAAAGCCCTGACCGCGAGGCGAAAAGCCCTGACCGCGAGGGGAAAAGCCCTGACCGCGAGGGGAAAAGCCCTGACCGCGAGGGGAAAAGCCCTGACCGCGAGGGAAAAGCCCTGACCGCGAGGGAAAAGCCCTGACCGCGAGGGGAAAAGCCCTGACCGCGAGGGGAAAAGCCCTGACCGCGAGGGGAAAAGCCCTGACCGCGAGGGGAAAAGCCCTGACCGCGAGGGGAAAAGCCCTGACCGCGAGGGGAAAAGCCCTGACCGCGAGGGGAAAAGCCCTGACCGCGAGGCGAAAAGCCCTGACCGCGAGGGGAAAAGCCCTGACCGCGAGGGGAAAAGCCCTGACCGCGAGGGGAAAAGCCCTGACCGCGAGGGGAAAAGCCCTGACCGCGAGGGGAAAAGCCCTGACCGCGAGGGGAAAAGCCCTGACCGCGAGGGGAAAAGCCCTGACCGCGAGGGAAAAGCCCTGACCGCGAGGGGAAAAGCCCTGACCGCGAGGGGAAAAGCCCTGACCGCGAGGCGAAAAGCCCTGACCGCGAGGCGAAAAGCCCTGACCGCGAGGGGAAAAGCCCTGACCGCGAGGGGAAAAGCCCTGACCGCGAGGCGAAAAGCCCTGACCGCGAGGCGAAAAGCCCTGACCGCGAGGGGAAAAGCCCTGACCGCGAGGCGAAAAGCCCTGACCGCGAGGGAAAAGCCCTGACCGCGAGGGGAAAAGCCCTGACCGCGAGGGGAAAAGCCCTGACCGCGAGGCGAAAAGCCCTGACCGCGAGGGGAAAAGCCCTGACCGCGAGGGGAAAAGCCCTGACCGCGAGGGGAAAAGCCCTGACCGCGAGGCGAAAGCCCTGACCGCGAGGGGAAAAGCCCTGACCGCGAGGCGAAAAGCCCTGACCGCGAGGGGAAAAGCCCTGACCGCGAGGGGAAAAGCCCTGACCGCGAGGGAAAAGCCCTGACCGCGAGGGGAAAAGCCCTGACCGCGAGGGGAAAAGCCCTGACCGCGAGGGAAAAGCCCTGACCGCGAGGGGAAAAGCCCTGACCGCGAGGCGAAAAGCCCTGACCGCGAGGGGAAAAGCCCTGACCGCGAGGGGAAAAGCCCTGACCGCGAGGGGAAAAGCCCTGACCGCGAGGGGAAAAGCCCTGACCGCGAGGGAAAAGCCCTGACCGCGAGGCCGAAAAGCCCTGACCGCGAGGCGAAAAGCCCTGACCGCGAGGGGAAAAGCCCTGACCGCGAGGGCGAAAAGCCCTGACCGCGAGGGGAAAAGCCCTGACCGCGAGGGGAAAAGCCCTGACCGCGAGGCGAAAAGCCCTGACCGCGAGGGAAAAGCCCTGACCGCGAGGGGAAAAGCCCTGACCGCGAGGGGAAAAGCCCTGACCGCGAGGGGAAAAGCCCTGACCGCGAGGGGAAAAGCCCTGACCGCGAGGCGAAAAGCCCTGACCGCGAGGGGAAAAGCCCTGACCGCGAGGGGAAAAGCCCTGACCGCGAGGGGAAAAGCCCTGACCGCGAGGCGAAAAGCCCTGACCGCGAGGCGAAAAGCCCTGACCGCGAGGGGAAAAGCCCTGACCGCGAGGGGAAAAGCCCTGACCGCGAGGGAAAAGCCCTGACCGCGAGGCGAAAAGCCCTGACCGCGAGGCGAAAAGCCCTGACCGCGAGGGGAAAAGCCCTGACCGCGAGGGGAAAAGCCCTGACCGCGAGGGGAAAAGCCCTGACCGCGAGGGGAAAAGCCCTGACCGCGAGGGGAAAAGCCCTCCCGCGAGGCCAAAAGCCCTGTTCGCGAAGACAAAACCCAGGACCGCGCCTCCCAAAAGCCCTGACTGCGAGGCTAAGAGCCCTGACCGCGAGGCCAAAAAGCCCTGACCGCGAGGCCAAAACCCATGACCGCGCCTCCAAAAGCCCTGACCGCGAGGCCAAAAGCTCTGACCGCGAGGCAAAAGCCCTGACCGCGAGCCCAAAAGCCCTGACCGCGAGGCCAAAAGCCCTGACCGCGAAAACAAAAGCCCTGACCGCGAAAACAAAAACCTGACCGCGCCTCAAAAAGCCCTGACCGCGAGGCCAAAAGCCCTGACCGCGCCACCAAAAGCACTGACCGCGAGACCAAAAGCCCTGACCGCGCCTCCAAAAGCCCTGACCGCGAGGCCAAAAGCCCTGACCGCGAGACCAAAACCCCTGACCGCGAGGCCAAAAGCCCTGACCGCGAGGCCAAAAGCCCTGACCGCGAGGCCAAAAGCCCTGACCGCGACGCCAAAAGCCCTGACCGCGAGGGAAAAGCCCTGACCGCGAGGCGAAAAGCCCCTGACCGCGAGCGGAAAAGCCCTGACCGCGAGGAAAAGCCCTGACCGCGAGGGCGAAAGCCCTGACCGCGAGGCGAAAAGCCCTGACCGCGAGGGGCAAAGCCCTGACCGCAGGGGAAAGCCCTGACCGCGAGGGGAAAAGCCTGACCGCGAGGGGAAAAGCCCTGACCGCGAGGCGAAAAGCCCTGACCGCGAGGGAAAAGCCCTGACCGCGAGGGGAAAAGCCCTGACCGCGAGGGGAAAAAGCCCTGACCGCGACGGCGAAAAGCCCTGACCGCGCCCCGGAAAAGCCCTGACCGCGAGGCGAAAAGCCCTGACCGCGAGGGCGAAAAGCCCTGACCGCGAGGGGAAAGCCCTGACCGCGAGGGGAAAAGCCCTGACCGCGAGGGGAAAAGCCCTGACCGCGAGCGGAAAAGCCCTGACCGCGAGGCGAAAAGCCCTGACCGCGAGGAGGAAAAGCCCTGACCGCGAGGCAAAAGCCCTGACCGCGAGGGGCAAAAGCCCTGACGCGAGGGGAAAAGCCCTGACCGCGAGGCGAAAAAGCCCTGACCGCGAGGGCGAAAAGCCCTGACCGCGAGTGGCAAAGCCCTGACCGCGAGGGGCAAAAGCCCTGACCGCGAGGGGAAAAGCCCTGACCGCGACGCGAAAAGCCCTGACCGCGAGGCGAAAAGCCCTGACCGCGAGGCGAAAAGCCCTGACCGCGAGGGAAAAGCCCTGACCGCGAGGCGAAAAGGCCCTGACCGCGAGGGGAAAAAGCCCTGACCGCGAGGGGAAAAGCCCTGACCGCGAAGGCCCGAAAAGCCCTGACCGCGAGGGCAAAGCCCTGACCGCGAGGGGAAAAAAGCCCTGACCGCGAGGGGAAAAGCCCTGACCGCGAGCCGGAAAACCCCTGACCGCGAGGCGAAAAGCCCTGACCGCGAGGCGAAAAGCCCTGACCGCGAGGGAAAAGCCATGACCGCGCCTCCAAAAGCCTGACCGCGAGGCCAAAGCCCTGACCGCGAGGCCAAAAGCCCTGACCGCGAGACCAAAGCCCTGACCGCGAAACAAAACCCTGACCGCGCCTCCAAAAGCCCTGACCGCGAGGCCAAAAGCTCTGACCGCGAGGCCAAAAGCCCGGACCGCGACGCCAATAGCCCTGACCGCGCCTCCCAAAGTGCCCTGACCGCGAGGCCAAAAGCCCTGACCGCGAGACCAAAAGCCCTGACCGCGAGGCCAAAAGCCCTGACCGCGAGGCCAAAAGCCTGACCCGCGAGACCAAAAGCCCTGACGGCGAAAACAAAACCCCTGACCGCGCCTCCAAAAGCCCTGACCGCGAGGCCAAAAGCCCTGACCGCGAGGCCAAAA
>JAWHQI010002640.1:0-30406 GCA_033032865.1 Dactylorhiza incarnata
AAAATATCAGTGCTAGCCGGAGACCACGCCGACTTCACCCCGTTGGTTATAAATGTTCCAGAAGCTTCGATTCTGGCATAACTCCATTGTTACCACGAGTCACTACTCGCCTATTGCGGTTAGGACTTTCGGGTTGAACAGCCCGAAAAAGATGGTGGACTTGATGGCCGAGCTCGAAGTTCTTGAGAAGCCATGAAAGAACCGCGAGGAGAGACCGCTCGAAAGAGAAGAAGAAGAAAAAGGCGACGCGGCCTGATAAGACCGTAACAATTCTTTTACAAGTAAACCGACCGACCCGCCTGCAGGGTTGACAGTCGGCCTGTCGTCTAGACAGGAGGCGAGTAAGCCGACCGACTGCTTCCTGAGAAACAGCCGTCCTGTCGACTAAAAATAGGCGAGCTGTCCGAACCCACCCCCAGCTGATCCCCCAACCTTCTCTGACAAAGGAAACAGCCCGCCTTCCCCGCCGGGTAAGACAGACTTGGAGACTGCTTCCCAAAAGGCGAGGGGATGAGTCTTTCAAGATGGAAGTTACTCCGTCCGGGGTTTTTCGTATGAAAACAAAGGGATGAAGGGGGAGAGGCAGTTGACTCCCCCAAGCCGAACTGATCAGGAAGCTCCAGTAATTAACGTTGAGGACAGTCGGAAAAAACCAACCGCCCTGAAGTCGAAGAAGAGAAAGAAGGAGGAAGTCCACAGCGGACAGGCTTCTCAAGAAGATGAAGAAGCTAAAGGCCAAGAACAAGGCAGCGTCCGGGAAACCGAGAGCGGACAGCCTGCAAGGCAGATTCGCGCGAGAATGAAGTTTCGGAGGGCTTGATTACTCCTTCCCCCAGCCGAACGACCAGGTTCCAGTCGATGCTCAAGCATTTCCGTAAGTGACCTCCTCAAGTATTTTGATTCTCTTCAGAAGCAAGATGATCAGTGAGAACTTCTTCCGAACTGCAGGCTGCCAACCCGCCAGGAGAGAAAAGATTCGCCCTGTCTGAGGATGCAACCAACCTTAAGGAGGCCATCCTTCCTGAGGTGCGACTGAAAGAACAATACCGGTACCTGAAGATACCGTGGACGTCGGTCTGCGGCTTATGCAGGTGAAGGCGGAGCGAGTAAGAGATCAACTTGCCAGGCCGCCCCGCCGCAACCAAATCTTTTGCTGCAAGGTAAAGAGGGAAGCGGATTTACCACCCTGTTCGTTTTTCAGGCCGCGGCCTCGAAACAAGTCGCGCGCTTCGTTGTTGAACCCATCACCCAGCTTCTTTCCCTCCGCTGCTCAATTTTCTGCTGCTAAGCAGAGGCAAAGTGAGAGATCGTGGAGAGAACAACGCCGAAAGTTCGATACCGAGCTAACAAGGGGACCCGTCCGCCCAATTCAATTCAAACTGCCGCGGCTTGTAAGCGAGGAAAATTCGATGAAAGCGGTTTCCCTTTGAACACTCCTTGACTATTTTCTCTTATTGCAGATGACCGTGACTCTATTCGAAGCTGGGCGAACTGGTGACCTATCTTCCCCCTCTTGATCCACCCCTGCTGCGTTCTTCTCTGCCGGATACTCGGATGGTGACGAGATGTCCCGGCTTCAAAAGAATCTGGAAACCCTTGCTAAGCAGTTGAGGGCTGTGGAGGAGAGAGAGAAGGGCCGCCCAAGATGAGAAAGTGCTCTTCGGGTGAATTGGAAACCGAACGGAAGGAAAGCCGAGCAGCGCTGGAGGCCGAGCGGAGAGAGCGCCGAGAGAAAGAAAAGGCGCAGCAAGACCAGGTGGCTGCGCTGACCGTCCGGATTGATCGTGGAAAGAAGGAAGTCCGCAAGCTCGAAGAGGACTGTGCCTATTATAGGGACAGATACCTTCATTTGGCAAAGGAAGCCGGCGGAAGTCGGCGCCCTATTAACGTGGTTGACGAAGGCCGGCGAGGGGTCAAGCTGCCGGACGCGAGGGACGAGCTCGTCTCTTCCTGTAGCCGGACGATCCACCCAGTTGTTAGTGTTCATGAGTCCCGCAGCGACCTTGCCTACTCGCGTGATCCCCGCAACGCGAGTAGAGAGAGATGCCGCGCGGATTCATAGCATGATCAACCGCCTTAATCATAATATGAACCAAATGCAGGGAACTGTACTTCAAATCGGTGATCATGTCGCGCGGCTCACAGGGAGGATGAACCGAGCGATACCCGTCCGTAATGAGTGGCTCTAAGATATGAACTTGCAATAATATTTCTATTCGGTCCCTGGACAATTGCTTGAATCTGACTCTATAATATTCGATCCGCCATCCAGCCGTGCGGCTTAAATATTTGAATTTACTTTTTTGCCTTCTTGCTGTGTTGATGATGCCTGGGGTTATTTTACATAAACCGATCTGCTTGTTTTCGTGATTCTTTAATTCGCTTGTTTGAATATACAGTCTCTATGGTGACTTTTGTGATGATGTATCCGTACGGGTTTATCGGTCTAGCCGTGATTTGACCTTTGCTAAATGCAGATCAGCCGTCTTATAAGTAGCGCCTCCCGAAATTCATTTTACCAAAATTTCAAGATGGGAGGAAAGCGCCAGCCGAAAGCGACCTGCCAAGACTTCTGCTACCCGCTCCGAAGTCGCTGTGGCCTTTCATTCTGCAGACCTCGAGGAGTGTCGTTTGACAAAGGCCGAGCTGGACGAATTCGTCGAGAAGCACATGACTGACAGTCCGCTGCTCGCGCGGCTTCCGCTCCGTGATGAGCGGATGAATTCGTCTGGCCCAAACCAAATCGCGATCCCATCGCCCATTTCGATTGCGGATTTAAATTCCTGATTTTGATTGAGCTCGCCATGGTCTTTGACCATTATGGAGTTGTTCCCGGCCAGATTTCTCCCAACTCGATGGCCGAGATATGTAGCTTCATCTCCTACGCGATCTGAGAGAGTCCGCTTCTCTATGGAGCTCTTCAGGAAGATATTCTCGGGCGGGCCATCCTGGACTCTAAACGGATGTCTTCAAAGGCCACCTCTACTTTGGCTGCCGCGGGTTGAAGATGGTCAATCTGGCGAACAAAGTCACGGCCTGGCCAGAGGTACTTGATCTTCGAAGGCGACTTGGCCTGTTGAACCCGAATCCGCAAGTGCGGCCTGAGGGGCTTTCAATCGGTCAATAAGCGAAGTGGAGAAGGGAATCTGCAAGCTTCTCAAGGATGAGCGGCTTAACATAAGCTACTATATCCCTCTACTTGTCGAGCTAGAGAACGTTCGGCTTGATGATAGTAAGCTTCCCTTGCTTCCGACTTCAATGTTAACCGCTCGATCTCTTGTGCTGACTCTTCTCCTTTGTAGCCCTAGCCGTTGTTCCTGCCAACAAGCCGATAAGCCCGGCGGTTTAGTCTTGACTCAGACGGAGAAGAAAGAAAGAGGTAAGCCAGGAAAAGTCACCGCCGTTCGATGGGGAGGATTCGGGTTCCTCAGGCGACTTCGCCGCCCTTCGCTCCTTCAGCAAGGTAAAGGATGTAAAAAGCCGCCCGGTTTGACCTGGCATCCGGACAGTGATAGTGTCCAGGTCTCTATGCGCTTCCCCACTGGCGAACGAGAAGTCGGGCCGGCATGCTGAGGCCGCTAGCATCGCTATGTTCGGCCGACGGAACTTCAGGAGGTGAGGAAAATTCCTGAGGAAGAGCTAGCCAGAGAGGTCCGCGTGGGTTGGTGCCGAGAGCCTCATCACCAACGCCTTCATGGGAATGACCTTCAAGAGGTTATTAAAGAAAACGCTCTCCAAGAGAAGGAAATTGCCGAACTGAAGAAAGAAAATGCGCGGCTAAAGGAAGCCGAGTCGGTAAGTCATCACCTGGCCAGCCTCAACACCAATGTTCTCAGACCGCACGGTCTTATCTTACTCTTTTCTTTTGCAGGCTAAGTATGATGAGACCGACCCGGTCTATCAGCAGGAACTCTTCCTCATGTCGCCGAGGGAATTGATAATGGCTTTTAACCGCTTGTGGGAGCTCAAAGGGTTCGCACCTGTTTCGAGCATTTCACCTCTCGGATGCCTATCCGATCTTGCAAAAGAAGTTAGAAAAGATCAGGCGGAAAGCCAAGGAAAGAATAAAGCCGACGGATCCAGTTCGGAGGAGAGCGATGATGGAGATGATGAGGCCGAAGAACCCGGAGCGGCTAAGAGTGGTGAGAGTGGCTCGGAGTCCGAATCCAGCGATTCTGAAGAAGATGCTGGTCGCAAATCGGGCGAATTGAGCAGCTCATCCTCGTCGGGTAGCGAGGGTTATTCTCCTGACGTTTCGATTGATGGCAGCGAACATTCAAGTGCTCCTGCGTCTAAGAAACTCAAGTCGCACAATCAGTAGGCGTATTTCGTTTTTTATTTTGAATAGCCGTCGGCTTGATGTTGTTAGCCGGACAACTTAAATATAATGTAAATGTTTTGATAATGAAATGAAAAGTTTTACCTGTCTATCCGTCTACCTTCTGCGACTTACATGTGATTGTTTGCGATTTCTTTGTGTTAAATTCGCATAGCTTGCTTCTTTTAATCCGATTGAATTTGTCCGATTTATTCTGGGAAGGTGCTAACTTATTACGAATGTATTACGACATCCCGGAAACCGGACACAATTGAGCCGCGCGTTACTACTAGACCCGCATACTTGCTTTCCAGGATAAAGAAGGACAGTCATGAGAACAATTATCAGACCGAGCGGTCAGTGTTTTAACTCAGGCGACTTGCAGCTAACATCGCTGTAAATCCCACCTCCGTGAATGCAATCAGATAACCGATCCGGAATTTGAAATAATCAAGCCGTGCGACCGTAAACAGAATATCCAGTCTCAAGAAGATCAGTTGATAGACCGTGCGATTAACATTTAATCCGAACAATCTATATGACAGCTATATATAACATTGACTGACAAGCCGCACGAGCTGTATATAGAATTCGTACGATTAGCAGGTTTAATACTTGCAACGAGAATCATAACCGCCTGATTGAAAAGATCCTGTGATTATCCGATCGGATTGAATGGAAACCCATAAGGATGATAAATTCATAATCCGGATAATAAGGTCGGCCGGTCATGATTATGATTGTTTCCCTGATATTTACCTTGATACCTTAATGATACCCTGTTTATTTCAAACCGTCCGGTCTAAAACCGAACCGCATGACATCTTTGGAATCTGCTGATTTTAGACCGCCTGTTTTAATAACCAGACCGCCAGGTTTAATAACCAGACCGCCTGAAAGCCTGGTACCTGTTTATTTCAAACCGCCGGGTTTATGCTGCACATAGAAATCCTGCTTTTTCCTCCAATGGTCTATAATGACCATATGGGATGAGATAATCCCTTGTAATGCAATAAAGATGATTACAGACTAAGATGACCAGTGGGCAGGCGGGCCTAGGCGGCGAACATTGCTTCCTCAAGTGGTCGACCTTTCGGGAGGCCGATTTCAATGCATATAGGGCAGTGGTGTCGACCTTTCACCTTGCCCTCAAGTTCGCGGCCGAAGGAAAGCAGTATCGGTCAGGAGCAACCCAAAGGTGGCTCGGGAGTGCTACGTCTAAACTGTCAACATGATCACCAACATTTCCGCTTCCGAGGCCGTGGCTGAGGCTTTGGAGATTGCTGAGTCTCCAGAGGCCGCCGAGGAAGGAAAAAGATCGAGAAGGGGCTCACTTGGAACCTGCCCAAGCGACCCAAGAAGTTCCTATTGCTAAAGGAGCAGAAAAGAAGCTGGTCATCAACGCTGAGTTGCCAGAGGAGGAGAAAATGGAGCTAATCTCCTGCCTGTTGGAAAACCTGGATATCTTCGCGTTGGTCACGGAGGATATGCCAGGAGTGGATCCGGACGTGGCTTGTCATCATCTAAATGTGTCTCCTGAATTCAAGCCCGTCCAGCAAAGAAGAGAGAAGTGGCGACCAAGCTGGCGTTGCCCATCATAGAGGAGGTTTCCAAACTCCTAAGAGCGGGTTTTTCATTTCTGAGATTCAATATCCAACGTGGATGTCGAATGTTGTAATGGTTAAGAAATCTGGTGGGAAGTGGCGCATGTGCGTGGACTTCACCAAACTTTATAAAGCGTGCCCTAAAGATTGTTACCCTTTGCCTCGGATAATGTCTTAGTTGATTCCACGGTTGGGTATGGTTTTATGAGTTTCCTCGATGCCTTCTCCGGATATCATCAAATTAAAATAAACAAACCTGACATCCCGCATACCTCATTTATCACAAACGATGGGTGTTACTGCTATAGTCGTAATGCCCTTCGGTCTTAACGCGGGCGCAACATACCAAAGAATGATGGATACCGTCTTTAAACATCAAAAGGGTAGGAATCTCGAAGTTTACGTTGATGACCTTCTTCTCAAAAGTAAAACATTCTCATTGCACTTGGAAGACCTCGTAGAGACGTTCGCTACTCTACGGAGGTTCAAGTTAAATTTAAACCCATTGAAATGTGTGTTCGGGGCAAGCAAGCAAAATTTCTTGGGCATCTCTTAACTTGGCCTTGCACCAAACCCAGATAAGGTGAAGGCCATCCTTGATATGACCCCTCCTCGAAATACTAAGAAGTTCAACAATTAGGAGGGAGATTGGCAGGATTGAGCAGGTTTATCTCCAAATCCGAGATAAAAGTGCCACATTCTTTAAAACATTGCGAGGGGGATCAAAGTTCGAATGGAGCGAGGAGTGTAACAAGGCTTCGAGCAGCTGAAGAACAGTTAACTTCGACCCCACTACTCCAAAGTCCCCGTGAGGGAGAAAAGCTATTCTTATATCTGGGAGTCGGACCGGATGCGGTGAGTTTCTTCCTCGTTCGGGAAGAAAAGAGGAGGCAATTTCCAATATACTATGTCAGCCATGTTGAGTCCGAAATCGCACCTCCGAGGGAAACCGGAGGCTGCGGGTTGCCGGTTACTTTTTGTGCAGAAGAATGAGACCGCTAGCAGCGGTCAAGGCCACACTTCGCCCGCCGCGGCAAATGCCACTCCTGCGACGGGCTTTCCTTTGATTAGAAAGAAGGGCTTACAACGGGTTACAAGTGCAGGAAAAGAGAAGCCGGCCGGTCAGACAGTCCGCAAGACGAGAAACTTGAGTCCGCAGCTCAAACCAGCGAGCTTCTAGATTCGAGTGTGCGTGTCTTGGGAACAGTGCCGCCCCCTATTTATAGGCTTGGGGGCCTGCCCGAACGGGCAGGGATAAAATAACCGCCTGCCCGGTACAGGAGAAACGGGCAGGCGGTGACGGGATACACAAAGAAGGAAAGAAAGAAGCCGCGCGGCTTGGCGGCTTGCCCTTCTGACCTGTCTGACCAGAAGATAAAGATGATGCGGCCAAGGCGACGGTGCTATCCGAGCGGTCTCTATTTTGAGACCACGGCTTGTTCTTTGACCTTGAATCTGGGCTTATCTCCATGGCATAAACCGCGCGATCTCCGACTTGAGACCGCGACTTGCCCTGTTGGACTTGGGCTTGGACTATCTTTAGTACTTGGCGGCGGTCTGAGTTATGCCAGACCGCCCGACCTGTGCTAGCTGGTGTCGATGGATCTCGTTTAACCTGAGCCGGGCGACTTGGATCCGCAAAACCGCTCGGTCTGCGAGTAATCCTCTTGAAAGCGGTTTCCCGGGTAAACATAATCCCCGCATATTTTTAAATTTCCGTGAAGATTTCAAAAATATCAGTGCTAGCCGGAGACCGCGCCGACTTCACCGCGTTGGTTATAAATGTTCCAGAAGCTTCGATTCTGGCAATAACTCCATTTTACCATGAGTCACTACTCGCCTATTGCGGTTAGGACTTTCGGGTTGAACAGCCCGAAAAAGATGGTGGACTTGATGGCCGAGCTCGAAGTTCTTGAGAAGCCCGGAAAGAACCGCGAGAGAGACCGCTCGAAAGAGAAGAAGAAGAAAAAGGCGACGCGACCTGATAAGATCGTAACAATTGCTTTTACAAGTAACTGACCGACCCGCCTGCAGGGTTGACAGTCGGCCTGTCGTCTAGACAGGAGGCGAGTAAGCCGACCGAACTGCTTCCTGAGCAAACAGCCGTCCTGTCGACTAAAAATGAGGCGAGCTGTCCGAACCCACCCCCAGCTGATCCCCCAACCTTCTCTGACAAAGGAAACAACCCGCCTTCCCCGCCGGGTAAGACAGACTTGGAGACTGCTTCCCAGAAAGGCGATGGGGATGAGTCTTTCAAGATGGAAGTTACTCCGTCCGGGGTTTTTCGTCTGAACATAAGGGATGAAGGGGGAGAGGCAGTTGACTCCCCCAAGCCGACCGATCAGGAAGCTCCAGTAATTAACGTTGAGGACAGTCCGGAAAAACCAACCGCCCTGAAGTCGAAGAAGAGAAAGAAGGAGGAGTCCACAGCGGACAGGCTTCTCAAGAAGATGAAGAAGCTAAAGGCCAAGAACAAGGGCAGCGTCTGGGAAACCGAGAGCGGACAGCCTGCAAGGCAAGTTGCGCGAGAATGAAGTCTCGGAGGGCTTGATTACTCCTTCCCCCCAGCCGAACGACCAAGTTCCAGTCGATGCTCATAGCATTTCCGTAAGTGACCTCCTCAAGGATTTTGATTCTCTTCAGAAGCAAGATGATCAGCGGAGAACTTCTTCCGAACTGCAGGCTGCCAACCCGCCAGGAGAGAAAGGTTTCGCCCTGTCTGAGGATGCAACCAGCCTTAAGGAGGCCATCCTTCCTGAGGTCGCGACTGAAAGAACCATACCGGTACCTGAAGATACCGTGACGGCCGGTCTGCGGCTTATGCAGGTGAAGGCGGAGCGAGTAAGAGATCAACTTGCCAGGCCGCCCCCGCCGCAACCCAATCTTTTGCTGCAAGGTAAAGAGGAAGCGGATTACCACCCTGTTCGTTTTTTCAGGCCGCGGCCTCGAAACAAGTCGCGCACTTCGTTGTTGAACCCGTCACCCAGCTTCTTTCCCTCCGCTGCTCAATTTTCTGCTGCTAAGCGGAGGAAAGTGAGAGATCGTGGAGAGAACAACGCCGAAAGTTCGATACCGAGCTAACAAGGCGACCCGTCCGCCCGAATTCAATTCAAACTGCCGCGGCTTATAAGCGAGGAAAATTCGATGAAAGCGGTTTCCTTTTGAACACTCCTTGACTATTTTCTCTTATTGCAGATGACCGTGACTCTATTCCGAAGCCGGGCGAACTGGTGACCTATCTTCCCCCTCTTGATCCACCCCTGCTGCGTTCTTCTCTGCCGGATACTCGGATGGAGGACGAGATGTCCCGGCTTCAAACGAATCTGGAAACCCTTGCTAAGCAGTTGAGGGCTGTGGAGGAGAGAGAAAAGGCCGCCCAAGATGAGAAAGCTGCTCTTCGGGTTGAATTGGAAACCAAACGGAAGGAAAGCCGAGCAGCGCTGGAGGCCGAGCGGAGAGAGCGCCAAGAGAAAGAAAAGGCGCAGCAAGACCAGGTGGGTGTGCTGACCGTCCGGATTGATCGTGGAAAGAAGGAAGTCTGCAAGCTCGAAGAGGACTGTGCCTATTATAGGGACAGATACCTTCATCTGGCAAAGGAAGCCGGCGGAAGTCGGCGCCCTATTAACGTGGTTGACGAAGGCCGGCGAGGGTCAAGCCGCCCGGACGCAGGGACGAGCTCGTATCTTCCTGTAGCCAGGACGATCCACCCAGTTGTTAGTGTTCATGAGTCCGCAGCGACCTTGCCTACTCGTGTGATCCCCGCGACGCGAGTAGAGAGAGATGTCGCGCGGATTCATAGCATGATCAACCGCCTTAATCATAATATGAACCAAATGCAGGGAACTGTACTTCAAATCGGCGATCATGTCGCGCGGCTTCACAGGGAGGATGAACCGAGCGATACCCGTCCGTAACGAGTGGCTCTAAGATATGAACTTGCAATAATATTTCTATTCGGTCCCTTGGACAATTGCTTGAATCTGACTCTATAATATTCGATCCGCCATCCAGGCCGTGCGGCTTAAATATTTGAATTTACTTTTTTGCCTTCTTGCTGTGTTGATTGATGCCTGTGGGTTATTTTACATAAACCGATCTGCTTGTTTTCGTGATTCTTTAATTCGCTTGTTTGAATTATACAGTCTCTGTGGTTGACTTTGTGATGATGTATCCGTACGGGTTGATCGGTCTAGCCGTGATTTGACCTTTGCTAAATGCAGATCAGCCGTTCTTATAAGTAGCGCCCTCCCGAAATTCCTTTTACCAAAATTTCAAGATGGGAGTAAAGCGCCAGCCGAAGCGACCTGCCAAGACTTCTGCTACCCCGCTCCGAAGCCGCTGTAGCCTTTCATTCTGCAGACCTCGAGGAGTGTCGTTTGACAAAGGCCGAGCTCTACGAATTCGTCGAGAAGCACATGACTGACAGTCCGCTGCTCGCGCGGCTTCGCTCCGTGATGAGCGGATGAATTCGTCTGGCCCAAACCAAATCGCGATCCCAATCGACCATTTCGATTGCGGATTAAAATTCCCGATTTCGATTGAGCTCGCCATGGTCTTTGACCATTATGGAGTTGTTCCCGGCCAGATTTCTCCCAACTCGATGGCCGGGATATGTAGCTTCATCTCCTACCTGCGATCTGAGAGAGTCCGCTTCTCTATGGACCTCTTCAGGAAGATATTCTCGGTGCGGGCCATCCCGGACTCTGAATCGGATGTCTTCAAAGGCCACCTCTACTTTGCCTGCCGCGGGTTGAAGATGGTCAATCTGGCGAACAAAGTCACGGCCTGGCCGGAGAGGTACTTGATCTTCGAAGGCCGACTTGGCCTGTTGAACCCGAATCCGCAAGTGCGGCCTGAGGAGGCCTTTCAATCGGTCCCAATAAGCGAAGTGGAGAAGGGAATCTGCAAGCTTCTCAAGGATGAGCGGCTTAACATAAGCTACTATATCCCTCTACTTGCCGAGCTAGAGAACGTTCGGCTTGAAGATAGTAATCTTCCCTTTGCTTCCGACTTCAATATTAACCGCTCGATCTCTTGTGCTGACTCTTCTCCTTTTGTAGCCCAAGCCGTTGTTCCTGCCAACAAGCCGATAAGCCCAGCCGGTTTAGTCTTGACTCAGACGGAGAAGAGAAAGAGGCAAGCCAGGAACATGTCGCCGCCGTCCGATGGGGAGGATTCGGGTTCCTCAGGCGACTTCGCCGCCCTTCGCTCCTTCAGCAAGGTGAAGGATCTAAACAGTTGCCCGGTCTTGACCTGGCATTTGGACAGTGATAGTGTCCAGGTCTCTACTGCGCTTCCCCACTGGGCGAACGAGAAGTCGGGCCGGCATGCTGAGGACGCTAGCATCGCTATGTTCGGGCCGACGGAACTTCAGGAGGTTGAGGAAAATTCCTGAGGAAGAGCTCGCCAGAGAGGCCGCGCGGGTTGGTGCCGAGAGCCTCATCACCAACGCCTTCATGGGAATGACCTTCAAGAGGTTGATTAAAGAAAACGCTCTCCAAGAGAAGGAAATTGCCGAACTTAAGAAAGAAAATGCGCGGTAAAGGAAGCCGAGTCGGTAAGTCATCACCTGGCCAGCCTCAACACCAATGTTCTCAGACCGCACGGTCTTATCTTACTCTTTTCTTTTGCAGGCTAAGTATGATGAGACCGACCCGGTCTATCAGTAGGAACTCTTCCCTCATGTCGCCGAGGGAATTGATAATGCTTTTAAACCGCTTGCGGGAGCTCAAAGGGTTCGCGCCTGGTTTCGAGCATTTCACCTTCTCGGACGCCTATCCGATCTTGCAAAAGAAGTTAGAAAAGATCAGGCGGAAAGCCAAAGGAAAGAATAAAGCCGACGGATCCAGTTCGGAGGAGAGCGATGATGGAGATGATGAGGCCGAAGAACCCGGAGCAGCTAAGAGTGGTGAGAGTGGCTCGGAGTCCGAATCCAGCGATTCTGAAGAAGATGCTGGTCGCAAATCGGGCGAATTGAGCAGCTCATCCTCGTCGGGTAGTGAGGGTTATTCTCCTGACGTTTCGATTGATGGCAGCGAACATTCAAGTGCTCCTGCATCTAAGAAACTCAAGTCGCACAATCAGTAGGCGTATTTCGTTTTTTATTTTGAATAGCCTCGGCTTGATGTTGTTAGCCGGACAGCTTAAAATATAATGTAAATGTTTTGATAATGAAATGAAAAGTTTTTACCTGTCTATCCGTCTACCTTCTGCGACTTACATGTGATTGTTTGCGATTTCTTTGTGTTAAATTCGCATAGCTTGCTTCTTTTAATCCGAATCGAATTTGTCCGATTTATTCTGGGAAGGTGCTAACTTATTACGAATGTATTACGACATCCCGGAAACCGGACACAATTGAGCCGTGTGGTTACTACTAGACCCGGCATACTTGCTTTCCAGGAGAAAGAAGGACAAGTCATGAGAACAATTATCAGACCGAGCGGTCAGTGTTTTAACTCAGGCGACTTGCAGCTAACATCGCTGTAAATCCCACCTCCGTGAATGCAATCAGATAACCGATCCAGAATTTGAAATAATCAAGCCGTGCGACCGTAAACAGAATATCCAGTCTCAAGAAGATCAGTTGATAGACCGTGCGATTAACATTTAATCCGAACAATCTATATGACAGCTATATATAACATTGACTGACAAGCCGCACGAGTTGTATATAGAATTCGTGCGATTAGCAGGTTTAATACTTGCAACGAGAATCATAACCGCCTGATTGAAAAGATCATGTGATTATCCGATCGGATTGAATGGAAACCCATAAGGATGATAAATTCATAATCCGGAAAATAAGGTTGGCCGGTCATGATTATGCTTGCTTCCCTGATATTTACCTTGATACCTTAATGATACCCTGTTTATTTCAAACCGTCCGGTCTAAAAACCGAACCGCATGACATCTTTGGAACCTGCTGATTTTAGACCGCCTGGTTTAATAACCAGACCGCCAGGTTTAATAACCAGACTGCCTGAAAGCCCTGGTACCTGCTTATTTCAAACCGCCCGGTTTGAGTATTAAGTCGTCCGGTTTATGCTCCACATAGAAATCCTGCTTTTTCCTCCAAATGGTCTATAATGACCATATGGGATGAGATAATCCCTTGTAATGCAATAAAGATGATTATAGACTCAGATGACCAAGTGGGCAGGTGGGCCTAGGCGGCGAACATTGCTTTCCTCAAGTGGTCATAAGAGCTGTAGAAATAAAGAGAAACAAGTAGAGACCCAGATGACCAAGTGGGCAGGTGGGCATAGGCGGCGAACATTGCTTTCCTCAAGTGGTCATAAGGGCTGTAAGCGACTCGACTGCTCTCTTGCCTAGGGCTACAAGCCGAGTTGATCAATTGTGCAGGTGGGCCTAGGCGGCGAACCTTGCTTTCCTCAGAGAGATCAACTCAGTTGTTGGTCCCGCTTAGGCATAGCTTGAGAGTACCTTGGAGTATTCGATAGTCACAGACTAAGATGATCAGTTGGGCAGGTGTGGTTATGCCGCGGGGGCTATACCAACATTGCTTTCCTCAGAAGAATCATCAAAGCTGTAATTATATCCCTCTCGGGGCATGATAGAGCCAACATTCACCTAGACCTCCCTTGATGCAGGGGTGTGTTGGATATCAGCCGGGATCCAAGGTTCTGAAGACCACCGCACGGGAATTGGTAAGCTACCACTACACGTGTGCGAAAACTCCCCGCTACACATGATCTTCATGGTTTTACGCTAATGACTATAATCCGAGAGGGTTCGAGCAGAACTTGGCGATGTCTCCGTGGTTCAGTGAGTTTGATATATGAGAAAATGCAGAAAGGAAACATCAGACATGGAGAAGTGTCAGTATGGTGCTTCTTATTAAAATATCTTAAAAACTGCAGGAAAGTAAAGAAGACATTTTAAGGATAGAACCGTTTGAGATCGTCGCCACTCCAAGTGCGCAGGATGTCTTCTCCTTCACTTGTTTGGAGGCGATAAGCCCCACTTTTTAGTACCTCCTTGACGATGAAAGGTCCAGCCCAATTAGGATTTAGCTTCCCGACATTACCTGTTCGGGCTGCTGCATCAACCTTTTTTAGTATGACGTCGCCGACCGCAAAATGCTTTACCCTGACATTTTTGTCAAAGTACTTTGCCATCCTCCTTTTAACTTCTTCTTGCCTGATTGTTGCCTCATCCTGAAGTTCTTCGATTAGATCCAGACTATACTTGATAGCCTCGTCATTGTATTCTACCCACGTTTCTCCTCCTTCTTTTCCGTACACAACTCTTGGAGTGACCACCTCAAACTCCACAGGAACAACAGCCTCCGAGCCATGAGACAGTTTGAATGGTGTCTCCCCTGTAGCTGAAGATGGAGTAGTACGAAGAGTCCAAAGGATGGAGGGAAGTTGATCTGCCCAGTTTCCTTTCTGATTCCAAACTCTTTTCATCAGGAGCTGCTGGATTCGCCTGTTGGCTGCTTCTACCTGACCATTGGTCCTTGGATGATGTACTAAGGAAAACCGCAGGTCAATTCCAACCTGATCGCAAAATTTTATCATCTCGGGATTATTGAATTGTGGACCATTATCAGTGACAATTGCCAGCGGAATTCCGTGTCGGCAGACTATTTCTCCCCAGATGAAGTTTCTGATAATTTGGGTAGTAGTTCTTGCCAGTGCCTTAGCCTCGATCCACTTACTGAAGTAGTCAATCATCACTATGATAAAGCGGTGCTGACCGCTAGCCATTGGAAAGGGTCCGATGAGATCCATCCCCCAAACCGCGAAGGGCCAGGGTGCAGTTATTAACCTAAGCGACTGAGCGGGCAGATGCTGAAGAGGAGCAAACTTTTGGCACTGAACACAACGCTTGGCAAATGCTTTGGCATCCTTTCTCATGGTTGGCCAAAAATACCCCTGCCTTAGGATTCTCTTCTCTAGAGTTTTTGCACCTGAATGGCTACCGCATTCCCCGTAATGAACTTCCTGAAGTATGATAGGGATCTCTTCTTCTGAAACACATCGTGCTGAGGGGGAAATCAAAGTTTTTCTGTAGAGAACTCCTGCTATTAGATAATAATATGTCGCCTTCCTTTTGAATCTTCTCCGATCTTTAATGGAATGATGGAACTCTCCTTTTGACAGAAATAGTTCATAAGGATCCTTCCAGGAGGGATTCTGATCAATCTGCATGAGCTCCTCTTTCTCCGTGGCCGGATGGAAAAGTTCCGAGGTCACCCCTCCTGATGGAAGACCAAACTTTGATAACTCGTCTGCCTCTTCATTTTGTGTCCTTGGAATGTGCTCGATGATGAAGGATTTGAATTTCCCGATCTCTTCCTTAGCTAGCGATAGATACTTTCTCAGCATTGGTTCTCTTGTTTCGTAGTTCCCTAGAACTTGCGAGGCCATTACAAGAGAATCAGTTTTTACATGAACATGTTCTATCCCAAGCTCTTTTGCGAGTCTTAGGCCGGCCAAGAGTGCTTCGTATTCAGCCTGGTTGTTTGTTACTGGGAAAAAGAATTTGATTGCCTGCTCGAGTTTGATGCCATTTGGACTGAGAAGAACTACTCCGGCTCCCACGGAGTTTCTCCCTGAAGCTCCATCTATGTAGATGATCCAGGCATAAGGAGATTTTTCCACCCGTTCAGGGTTAGACTCCATCGTGTCTACCAAGAAGTCTGCCAGTACTTGTGCCTTAATTGCTGTTCTGGGAATGTATAGTATTTCAAACTCGCTCAGCTCAATTGCCCATTTGGCTAGTCTTCTTGAATGATCTGGATTCTCCAGGATACTTCTTAGTGGATGATCCGTAACCACCTGAATAGGATGAGGCTGAAAATAAGGGCGAAGCCTTCGTGAGGACATCACTAAGGCCAAGGCTAATTTCTCTAGAATTGAATATCTAGTTTCTGCATCTTTAAGGATATGGCTGACATAATATATTGGAAATTTCTTCTTCTTCTCCTCCCGAACCAGGACAGAGCTTATGACATCTGGACCCACCCCCAAGTACAAGAATAGCGTTTACCCTTCACGAGGGCTTTGAAGAAGAGGGGTTGAGGTTAACTGCTTTTTCAACTGTTCGAAAGCATTATCGCACTCTTTATTCCATTCAAACTTAGATCCACCCCTAAGTGTCTTGAAGAATGCAGCGCTTTTATCTCCTGATTTGGAAATGAATCGGCTCAATCCTGCCAGCCTCCCCCCAAGTTGTTGTACCTCTTTCTGATTACGAGGAGGGGTCATATCTAGGATGGCTTTTACTTTATCCGGATTTGGTGCGAGGCCATCAGGGGTGAGAAGATGCCCGAGAAATTTCCCTTTGTTTTCCCCGAATACGCATTTTGATGGGTTTAGCTTTAATTTGAACCTCCGTAGAGTAGCGAACGTCTCTACGAGGTCTTTCAGGTGGATTGAAAAAGTTTTACTTTTTAGAAGGAGATCATCAACGTATACTTCAAGATTTCTTCCTTTCTGATTTTCAAAAACCGTGTCCATCATCCTCTGATATGTCGCACCCGCGTTTTTGAGTCCGAAAGGCATGACGAGATAACAATAACACCCGTCATTGGTAATGAAGGACGTATGCGGGATATCAGGCTTATGCATCTTAATCTGGTGGTAACCAGAAAATGCATCTAGGAAACTCATGAAATTATATCCCACCGCGGAATCTACCAAAACATCTATCCGAGGCAAGGGATAACAATCCTTGGGACATGCTTTATTGAGTTTAGTGAAATCTACACACATACGCCATTTCCCCCCAGATTTTTTCACCATCACTACATTCGACATCCAGGTGGGATACTGGATTTCAGAAATGAAATTGGCTTTAAGAAGTTTTGCAACTTCTTCTTTGATGGGTACCGCCAGCTTGGTTGCTACCTCCCTCTTCTTCTGTTGGATTGGCTTGAATTCAGGAGAAATGTTGAGGTGATGGCACGCGACATCTGGATCTACACCAGGCATATCTTCTGCTGACCAGGCGAAGATGTCCAGATTCTCCAACAGGCAGGAGATCAACTGAACCTTCTCTTCTTCTGATAGCTCGGCGTTGATGATCAACTTCTTTCCTTCCTCTTCAGCAATAGGAACCTCTTGGGTCTCCTGGGCAGGTTCCAGGTAAGTCCCTGTCCGTTCTGCGCTTTCCTCGGCGGCCCCTGAAGACTCAGCAACCTCCAAAACCTCATCCATGATCTTGGGAAGTGGAGCGTCGGTGACCATGTTGACAGTTCGGACGTAAAACTCCCGAGCTACCTTTGGGTTACTTCTGACCCGATACTGCTTTCCTTCAGCAGCGAACTTGAGGGCAAGGTGAAAGGTGGACACTACTCCCCTATACGCATTGAGAATCGGCCTTCCGAAGATAGCACAGTAGTTGCTCGGGGCATCTACTACCACGAAATTGATCAACTTTATTACTCCTCCAAGAGAGACCAGGAGCTTCACTGAACCCTCTACTTCCTTCTTCTCCCCAGAAAAACCGTAGAGGGGCCCATCGGTGGAAAGCAGATGCTTTCCGGTCTTCAGGGCCTCGAAAGTCGGGCGGAAAAGGAGATTGACGGAGCTGCCGGTATCAATCAGAATCTTGTGGACTGTATAGTTTTCGATGACGGCCTTGATAACCACCGCATCATCGAAAGGATTAGCATTGGGGGGAAGGTCATCCTGACCAAACGTGACAATAGTGCTTTCGGGAGGAGAACTTGTAGTGGCTGCCACTTCCTGCTTTAGAATTCTCGCAATGCTGGATTTGCGAGATGATTCCGCTCCAGCTCCCCCATGGATACAATAGATGTCCCCTAAGGGGCCCACATTATTGACTTCGACGCATTCGGTAGAAGGATGGATGTCACCATAGTAGCCGGCGTCCTCGACGTCGGCGCATTCCCAGGTCACTTCTACTGTTTCCTTCTCCTTTTTCTTCTCGGTAGTTGGCTCAGCAGTTTTATCTTTCCGAACTAGACCCCGGAGCTTTCCTTCTCCCAGGAGTCTTTCTATAAGCAGACGAAGAGCTCGACAGTCTTCAGTTAGATGTCCCCCTCTTTATGATATTCACAATAAAGGTTCAGATTTCGATTGCGAATATCCGACTTCAGAGGAGCAGGCCTTTTGAAATCTGGCCTCTTTTGCAGAATCTGGACTACTTCGTCCATGGTGACCTTTTAGGGGAGTGAATGACTCTTGCGAATCATCGTATTGAGTTAATTGAATGACTGGAGGTGGCTGCGCGGCATACTGTTGTAAATATACCGGCATGATTTGCGGAAGGGGAGCGGATGGAGCGGGAGAGACGACCAACGGTGGTTTCTGATCTTGAAACCGCTGATGGCTCATAAATGGTTGCTTATTTTTGTAGTTCCTCCCCCTTTGGGAACGGGGTTCAAAGTGGGACTGATTCGATGGTGGATGATGGAAGGACGGATTTGACTGCTCCTTGTCGTTTACCAGCTTCGCGACGTAGTCCGGATTGCTCTTCTCTCCTCTGATAAACATATTTGCCAAACTTATCATTTCCTGATAAGTCTTAGGCTCCCTTATATTTGCTTCAAACTTTAGGGGGGCCTCTCTTAGGCCATGGATGAGGGCAACCCTATACAGCTCCGGGTCCACATTTTGGACTTCCATGATCTTTTTCTGGAAGCGGTCCACAAAACGAGCCCACGTCTCGTCTTCCCGTTGTTTTATATCGAAAAGGGCCGCCGGGCCACTCTTTCTCTTCCTTGAGGTAGAGAATCTCAGCAGGAATTCTCTTCGCAGCTCCGCGAAACAACGGATCGACCTGGGGTGCAAACCGTAAAACCATTCCCTCGCTTGTCCTTCAAAGGAGGTTACAAGAAGCTTGCACTTAGTTTGCATCAGTTAAGGTTCTAAGAGCAATGGCTGACTCGAAAGCTTGTAAATGAACCGTGGGATCAGTCTCCCCATTGAAAGCTGGCAGGCGAGGCTCCCTGAAATTATTAGGGGCAGGCTCCCCTCTGACTTCGTCCACAAAGGGAGAAGTTTCTTCCATATCTTCATACAGAGGAGCAGGGTAATAAGCCGCCGGAGCTGCGGCTATTCGCGGACAAGCCGCCTGATAAAAAGACCGGGGCAAGTAGCTTCTGGCGGGTAGGAGTGATGAATAGGAACTTCAGGCGGGTAGGAGAGACGGGCCGCGCCCTCCTGCGGGTAGGAAAGGTGGGCAGCGTGAGAAGTCGCCCCCTGGAAGTCGAGGACTCGAGCTGGCATGTTGTGCGCGGCTTCGTGATAGAAGTTTTTCCTAGCCGCAAGGTCTTCTTGGTGGAGCTGGAAATTAGCGGCTTGCGGTAGCGGGTAAGGAGGAGGTGGAGGAAGGACCGGGTCACCGCCTGATTAGCCGCGGCTTGTTGCGGAACTAGTCGCTCGGTTAGCATTGCTAAAGTCTGACTGATCGCTTTAAGTCGCTGATCAGTGGCCCTCTGAGCCCGCTCGGCTTCTCTCCTTGATTGCTCCAGGGCTTCCCACAAAGAGTCCTCGCTATGATCGGAGCGGTCTCCAAGGGGGAACTGACGGTCTGACATCGTGGCGAAAAGGATTTCACCGACAATCCGCGATCTGAAGGTCGCGTGTTTCTGTTGAGTCCGAAATCGCACCTCCGAGGGAAACCGGAGGCTGCGGGTTGCCGGTTACTTTTTGTGCAGAAGAATGAGACCGCTAGCAGCGGTCAAGGCAAACACTTCGCCCGCCGCGGCAAATGCCACTCCTGCGACGGGCTTTCCTTTGATTAGAAAGAAGGGGTTACAGCGGGTTACAAGTGCAGGAAAAGAGAAGCCGGCCGGTCAGACAGTCCGCAAGACGAGAAACTCGAGTCTGCAGCTCAAACAAGCGAGCTTCTAGATTCGAGTGTGCGTGTCTTGGGAACAGTGCCGCCCCTTATTTATAGGCTTGGGGGCCTGCCCGAACGGGCAGGGATAAAATAACCGCCTGCCCGGGTACAGGAGAAACGGGCAGGCGGTGACGGGATACATAAAGAAGGAAAGAAAGAAGCCGCGCGGCTTGGCGGCTTGCCCTTCCGACCTGTCTGACCAGAAGATAAAGATGATGCGGCCAAGGCGACGGTGCTATCCGAGCGGTCTCTATTTTGAGACCACGGCTTGTTCTTTGACCTTGAATCTGGGCTTATCTCCATGGCATAAACCGCGCGATCTCCGACTTGAGACCGCGACTTGCCCTGTTGGACTTGGGCTTGGACTATCTTAGTACTTGGCGGCGGTCTGAGTTATGCCAGACCGCCCGACCTGTGCTAGCTGGTGTCGATGGATCTCGTTTAACCTGAGCCGGGCGACTTGGATCCGCAAACCGCTCGGTCTGCGAGTAATCCTCTTGAAAGCAGTTTCCCGGGTAAACATAATCCCCGCATATTTTTAAATTTCCGTGAAGATTTCGAAAATATCAGTGCTAGCCGGAGACCGCGCCGACTTCACCCCGTTGGTTATAAATGTTCCAGAAGCTTCGATTCTGGCATAACTCCATTGTTACCACGAGTCACTACTCGCCTATTGCGGTTAGGACTTTCGGGTTGAACAGCCCGAAAAAGATGGTGGACTTGATGGCCGAGCTCGAAGTTCTTGAGAAGCCCGGAAAGAACCGCGAGAGAGACCGCTTGAAAGAGAAGAAGAAGAAAAAGGCGACGTGGCCTGATAAGACCGTAACAATTGCTTTTACAAGTAAACCGACCGACCCGCCTGCAGGGTTGACAGTCGGCCTGTCGTCTAGACAGGAGGCGAGTAAGCCGACCGAACTGCTTCCTGAGCAAACAGCCGTCCTGTCGACTAAAAATGAGGCGAGCTGTCCGAACCCACCCCCAGCTGATCCCCCAACCTTCTCTGACAAAGGAAACAGCCCGCCTTCCCCGCCGGGTAAGACAGACTTGGAGACTGCTTCCCAGAAAGGCGATGGGGATGAGTCTTTCAAGATGGAAGTTACTCCGTCCGGGGTTTTTCGTCTGAACATAAGGGATGAAGGGGGAGAGGCAGTTGACTCCCCCAAGCCGATCGATCAGGAAGCTCCAGTAATTAACGTTGAGGACAGTCCGGAAAAACCAACCGCCCTGAAGTCGAAGAAGAGAAAGAAGGAGGAGTCCACAGCGGACAGGCTTCTCAAGAAGATGAAGAAGCTAAAGGCCAAGAACAAGGCAGCATCCGGGAAACCGAGAGCGGACAGCCTGCAAGGCAAGTCGCGTGAGAATGAAGTCTCGGAGGGCTTGATTACTCCTTCCCCCCAGCCGAACGACCAGGTTCCAGTGGATGCTCATAGCATTTCCGTAAGTGACCTCCTCAAGGATTTTGATTCTCTTCAGAAGCAAGATGATCAGCGGAGAACTTCTTCCGAATTGCAGGCTGCCAACCCGCCAGGAGAGAAAGGATTCGCCCTGTCTGAGGATGCGACCAGCCTTAAGGAGGCCATCCTTCCTGAGGTCGCGACTGAAAGAACCATACCGGTACCTGAAGATACCGTGACGGCCGGTCTGCGGCTTATGCAGGTGAAGGCGGGCCGGCATGCTGAGGCCGCTAGCATCGCTATTTTCGGCCGACGGAACTTCAGGAGGTTGAGGAAAATTCCTGAGGAAGAGCTCGCCAGAGAGGCCGCGGGTTGGTGCCGAGAGCCTCATCACCAACGCCTTCATGGGAATGACCTTCAAGAGGTTGATTAAGAAAACGCTCATCCAAGAGAAAGAAATTGCCGAACTGAAGAAGAAAAATGCGCGGCTAAAGGAAGCCGAGTCGTAAGTCATCAACCTGCCAGCCTTCAACACCAATGTTCTCAGACCGCACGGTCTTATCTTACTCTTTTCTTTTGCAGGCTAAGTATGATGAGACCGACCCGGTCTATCAGCAGGAACTCTTCCCTCATGTCGCCGAGGGAATTGATAATGCTTTTAACCGCTTGCGTGAGCTCAACGGTTCGCGCCTGGTTTCGAGCATTTCACACCTTCTCGGACGCCTATCCGATCTTGCAAAAGAAGTTAGAAAAGATCAGGCGGAAAGCCAAAGGAAAGAATAAAGCCGACGGATCCAGTTCGGAGGAGAGAGCGATGATGGAGATGATGAGGCCGAAGAACCCGGAGCGGCTAAGAGTGGTGAGAGTGGCTCGGAGTCCGAATCCAGCGATTCTGAGAAGATGCTGGTCGCAAATCGGGCGAATTGAGCAGCTCATCCTCGTCGGTAGCGAGGGTATTCTCCTGACGTTTCGATTGATGGCAGCGAACATTCAAGTGCTCCTGCGTCTAAGAAACTCAAGTCGCACAATCAGTAGCCGTATTTCGTTTTTTATTTTGAATAGCTGTCGGCTTGATGTTGTTAGCCGACAGCTTAAAATATAATGTAAATGTTTTGATAATGAATGGAAAAGTTTTTACCTGTCTATCCGTCTACCTTCTGCGACGTTACATGTGATTGTTTGCGATTTCTTTTGTTAAATTCCATAGCTTGCTTCTTTTATCCGAATCGAATTTGTCCGATTTAAATTCTGGAAGGTGCTAACTTATTACGAATGTATTACGACATCCCGGAACCGACACATTTGAGCCGCGCGGTTACTACTAGAACCCGGCATACTGCTTTCCGGAGATAAAGAAGGACAAGTCATGAGAACAATTATCAGACGAGCGGTCAGTGTTTAACTCAGGCGACTTGCAGCTAACATCGCTGTAAATCCCACCTCCGTGAATGCAATCAGATAACCGATCCGGAATTTGAAATAATCAAGCCGTGCGACCGTAAACAGAATATCCAGTCTCAGAAGATTAGTTGATAGACCGTGCGATTAACATTTAATCCGAACAATCTATATGACAGCTATATATAACATTGACTGACACCGCACGAGCTGTATATAGAATTCGTGCGATTAGCAGGTTTAATACTTGCAACGAGAATCATAACCGCCTGATTGAAAAGATCCTGTGATTATCCGATCGGATTGAATGGAAACCCATAAGAGGATAAATTCATAATCCGGATAATAAGGTCGGCCGTTCATGATTATGCTTGCTTCCCTGATATTTACCTTGATACCTTAATGATACCCTGTTTATTTCAAACCGTCCGTCTAAAAAACGAACCGCATGACATCTTTGGAACCTGCTGATTTTAGACCGCCTGGTTTTAATAACCAGACCGCCAGGTTTAATAACCAGACCGCCTTAAGCCCTGGTACCTGCTTATTTCAAACCGCCCGGTTTGAGTATTAAGTCCGTCCGGTTTATGCTGCACATAGAATCCTGCTTTTTTCCTCCAATGTCATAATGACCATATGGGATGAGATAATCCCTTGTAATGCAATAAAGATGATTACAGACTCAGATGACCAAGTGGGCAGGTGGGCCTAGGCGGCGAACATTGCTTTCCTCAAGTGTCATAAGAGCTGTAGAAATAAAGAGAAACAAGTACAGACCCAGATGACCAAGTGGCAGGTGGGCCAGGCGGCGAACATTGCTTTCCTCAAGTGGTCATAAGGGCTGTAAGCGACTCGACTGCTCTCTTGCCTAGGCTACAGCCGTTGATCAATTGGGCAGGTAGGGCCTAGGCGGCGAACATTGCTTTCCTCAGAGAGATCAACTCAGTTGGGGTCCCGCTTAGGCATCGCTTGAGAGTACCTTGGAGTATTCGATAGTCACAGACTAAGATGATCAGTTGGGCAGGTGGGTTATGCCGCGGGGCTATACCGACATTGCTTTCCTCAGAAGGATCATCAAAGCTGTAATTATATCCCTCTCGTCGGCGCATGATAGAGCAACATTCACCTAGACCTCCCTTGATGCAGGGGTGGTTTGGATATCAGCCGGGATCCAAGGTTCTGAAGACCACCGCACGGGAATTGGCAAGCTACCACTACACGTGTGCGAAAACTCCCCGCTACACATGATCTTCATGGTTTACGCTAATGCTATACAATCCGAGAGGGGTTCGAGCAGAACTTGGCGATGTCTCCGTGGTTCAGTGAGTTTGATATATGAGAAAATGCAGAAAGGAACATCAGACATGGAGAAGTGTCAGTATGGTGCTTCTTATTAAAATATCTTAAAAACTGCAGGAAAGTAAAGAAGACATTTTAAGGATAGAACCGTTTGAGATCGTCGCCACTCCAGGTGCGCGGGATGTCTTCTCCTTCACTTGTTTGGAGGCGATAAGCCCCACTTTTTAGTACCTCCTTGACGATGAAAGGTCCAGACCCAATTAGGATTTAGCTTTCCGACATTACCTGTTCGGGCTGCTGCATCAACCTTTTTTAGTACGACGTCGCCGACCGCAAAATGCTTTACCTGACATTTTTGTCAAAGTACTTTGCCATCCTCCTTTTAACTTTCTTCTTGCCTGATTGTTGCCTCATCCTGAAGTTCTTCGATTAGATCCAGACTATACTTGATAGCCTCGTCATTGTATTCTACCCACGCTTCTCCTCCTTCTTTTCCGACACAACTCTTGGAGTGACCACCTCAAACTCCAACAGGAACAACAGCCTCCGAGCCATGAGAAGTTTTGAATGGTGTCTCCCCTGTAGCTGAAGATGGAGTAGTACGAGAGTCCAAAGGATGGAGGGAAGTTGATCTGCCCATTTTCCTTTCTGATTCCAAACTCTTTTCATCAGGAGCTGCTGGATTCGCCTGTTGGCTGCTTCTACCTGACCATTGGTCCTTGGATGATGTACTGAGGAAAAACCGCAGGTCAATTCAACCTGATCCGCAAAATTTTATCATCTCGGGATTATTGAATTGTGGACCATTATCAGTGACAATTGCCAGCGGAATTCCGTGTCGGCAGACTATTTCTCCCAGATGAAAGTTTCTGATAATTGGGTAGTAGTTCTTGCCAGTGCCTTAGCCTCGATCCACTTACTGAAGTAGTCAATCATCACTATATAAAGCGGCGCTGACCGCTAGCCATTGGAAAGGGTCCGATGAGATCCATCCCCCAAACCGCGAAGGGCCAGGTGCAGTTATTGACCTAAGCGACTGAGCGGGCAGATGCTGAAGAGGAGCAAACTTTTGGCACTGAACACAACGCTTGGCAAATGCTTCGGCATCCTTTCTCATGGTTGGCCAAAAATACCCCTGCCTTAGGATTCTCTTCTCTAGAGTTTTTGCACTGAATGGCTACCGCATTCCCCGGAATGAACTTCCTGAAGTATGATAGGGATCTCTTCTTCTGAAAACACATCGTGCTGAGGGGGAAATCAAGTTTTTCTGTAGAGAACTCCTGCTATAGATAATAATATGCCGCCTTCCTTTGAATTTCTCCGATCTTTAATGGAATGATGGAACTCTCCTTTTGACAGAAATAGTTCATAAGGATCCTTCCAGGAGGGATTCTGATCAATCTGCATGAGCTCCTCTTCTCCGTGGCCGGATGGAAAAGTTCCGAGGTCACCCCTCCTGATGGAAGACCAAACTTTGATAACTCGTCTGCCTCTTCATTTTGTGTCCTTGGAATGTGCTCGATGATGAAGGATTTGAATTTCCCATCTCTTCCTTAGCTAGCGATAGATACTTTCTCAGCATTGGTTCTCTTGTTTCGTAGTTCCCTAGACTTACTGCGAGGCCATTACAAGAGAATCAGTTTTTTACATGAACATGTTCTATCCCAAGCTCTTTTGCGAGTCTTAGGCCGCCAAAGTGCTTCGTATTCAGCCTGGTTGTTTGTTACTGGGAAAAAGAATTTGATTGCCTGCTCGAGTTGATGCCATTTGGACTGAGAAGAACTACTCCGGCTCCCACGAGTTTCTCCCTGAAGCTCCATCTACGTAGATGATCCAGGCATAAGGAGATTTTTCACCCGTCAGGGTTAGACTCCATCGTGTCTACAAGAAGTCTGCCAGTACTTGGTGCCTTATTGCTGTTCTGGGAATGTATAGTATTTCAAACTCGCTCATCTCAATTGCCCATTTGGCCAGTCTTCCTGAATGATCTGGCTTCTCCAGGATACTTCTTAGTGGATGATCCGTAACCACTGAATAGGATGAGCCTGAAAATAGGGGCGAAGCCTCGTGAGGACATCACTAAGGCCAAGGCTAATTTCTCTAGAATTGAATATCTAGTTTCTGCATCTTTAGGATATGGCTGACATACTATATTGGAAATTGCTTCTTCTTCTCCTCCCGAACCAGGACAGAGCTTATGGCATCTGGACCCACCCCCAGTACAAGAATAGCGTTTCCCCTTCACGAGGGCTTTGAAGAAGAGGGGTGAGGTTAACTGCTTTTTCAACTGTTCGAAAGCATTATCGCACTCTTCATTCCATTCAAACTTAGATCCTCCCCTAAGTGTCTTGAAGAATGAGCGCTTTTATCTCCTGATTGGAAATGAATCGGCTCAATCCTGCCAGCCTCCCCCCAAGTTTGTTTGTACCTCTTTCTGATTACGAGGAGGGGTCATATCTAGATGGCTTTTACTTTATCCGGATTTGGTGCGAGGCCATCAGGGGTGAGAAGATGCCCGAGAATTTCCCTTTGTTTGCCCCGAATACGCATTTTGATGGGTTTAGCTTTAATTTGAACCTCCGTAGAGTAGCGAACGTCTCTACGAGGTCTTTCAGGTGGATTGAAAAGTTTTACTTTTAGAAGGAGATCATCAACGTATACTTCAAGATTTCTTCCTTTCTGTTTTTCAAAAACCGTGTCCATCATCCTCTGATATGTCGCACCCGCGTTTTTGAGTCGAAAGGCATGACGAGATAACAATAACACCCGTCATTGGTAATGAAGGACGTATGCGGGATATCAGGCTTATGCATCTAATCTGGTGGTACCCAGAAAATGCATCTAGGAAACTCATGAAATTATATCCCACCCGCGAATCTACCAAAACATCTATCCGAGGCAAGGGATAACAATCCTTGGGACATGCTTTATTGAGTTTAGTGAAATCTACACACATACGCCATTTCCCCCCAGATTTTTTCACCATCACTACATCGACATCCAGGTGGATACTGGATTTCAGAAATGAATTGGCTTTAAGAAGTTTGCAACTTCTTCTTTGATGGGTACCGCCAGCTTGGTTGCTACCTCCCTCTTCTTCTGTTGGATTGGCTTGAATTCAGGAGAAATGTTGAGTGATGGCACGCGACATCTGGATCTACACCAGGCATATCTTCTGCTGACCAGGCGAAGATGTCTAGATTCTCCAACAGGCAGGAGATCAACTGAACCTTCTCTTCTTCTGATAGCTCGGCGTTGATGATCAACTTCTTTCCTTCCTCTTCAGCAATAGGAACCTCTTGGGTCTCCTGGGCAGGTTCCAGGTAAGTCCCTGTCCGTTCTGCGCTTTCCTCGCGGCCCCTGAAGACTCAGCAACTCCAAACCTCATCCATGATCTTGGGAAGTGGAGCGTCGGTGACCATGTTGACAGTTCGGACGTAGCACTCCCGAGCTACCTTTGGGTTGCTTCTGACCGATACTGCTTTCCTTCAGCAGCGAACTTGAGGGCAAGGTGAAAGGTGGACATACTGCCCTATACGCATTGAGAATCGGCCTCCCGAAGATAGCACAGTAGTTGCTCGGGGCATCTACTACCACGAAATTGATCAACTTTATTACTCCTCAAGAGAGACCAGGAGCTTCACTGAACCCTCTACTTCCTTCTTCTCCCCAGAAAACACCGTAGAGGGCCCATCGGTGGAAAGCAGATGCTTTCCGGTCTTCAGGGCCTCGAAAGTCGGGCGGAAAGGGAGATTGACGGGCTGCCGGTATCAATCAGAATCTTGTGGACTGTATAGTTTTCGATGACGGCCTTGATAACCACCGCATCATCGAAAGGATTAGCATTGGGGGGAAGGTCATCCTGACCAAACGTGACAATAGTGCTTTCGGGAGGAGAACTTGTAGTGGCTGCCACTTCCTGCTTTAGAACTCTCGCAATGCTGGATTTGCGAGATGATTCCGCTCCAGCTCCCCCATGGATACAATAGATGTCCCCTAAGGGGCCACATCATTGACTTCGACGCATTCGTAGAAGGATGGATTCACCAATAGTAGCCGGCGTCCTCGACGTCGGCGCATTCCCAGGTCACTCTACTGTTTCCTTCTCCTTTTTCTTCTCGTAGTTGGCTCAGCAGTTTTATCTTTCCGAACTAGACCCCGGAGCTTTCCTTCTCCCAGGAGTCTTTCTATAAGCAGACGAAGAGCTCGACAGTCTTCAGTTAGATGTCCCCCCTCTTTATGATATTCACAATAAAGGTTCGATTTCGATTGCGAATATCCGACTTCAGAGGAGCAGGCCTTTTGAAATCTGGCCTCTTTTGCAGAATCTGGACTACTTCGTCCATGGTGACGTTTAGGGGAGTGAATGACTCTTGCGAATCATCGTATTGAGTTGATGGAATGACTGGAGGTGGCTGTGCGCGCATACTGTTGTAAATATACCCGGCATGATTTGCGGAAGGGGAGCGGATGGAGCGGGAGCGACGGCCAACGGTGTTTCTGATCTTGAACCGCTGATGGCCCATAATGGTTGCTTATTTTTGTAGTTCCTCCCCCTTTGGGAACGGGGTTCAAAGTGGGACTGATTCGATGGTGGATGATGGAAGGACGGATTTGACTGCTCCTTGTCGCTTACCAGCTTCGCGACGTAGTCCGGATTGCTCTTCTCTCCTCTGATAAACATATTTGCCAAACTTATCATTTATTTCCTGATAAGTCTTAGGCTCCCTTATATTTGCTTCGAACTTTAGGGGGCCCTCTCTTAGGCCATGGATGAGGGCAACCCTATACAGCTCCGGGTCCACATTTTGGACTTCCATGATCTCTTTCTGGAAGCGGTCCACAAAAACGAGCCCACGTCTCGTCTTCCCGTTGTTTTATATCGAAAAGGGCCGCCGGGCCACTCTTTCTCTTTCCTTGAGGTAGAGAATCTCAGCAGGAATTCTCTTCGCAGCTCCGCGAAACAACGGATCGACCTGGGGGCAAACCGTAAAACATTCCCTCGCTTGTCCTTCAAAGGAGGTTACAAGAAGCTTGCACTTAGTTGCATCAGTTAAGGTTCTGAGAGCAATGGCTGACTCGAAAGCTTGTAAATGAACCGTGGGATCAGTCTCCCCATTGAAAGCTGGCAGGCGAGGCTCCCTGAAATTATTAGGGCAGGCTCTCCCCTCTGACTTCGTCCACAAGGGAGAAGTTTCTTCCATATCTTCATACAGAGGAGCAGGGTAATAACCGCCGGAGCTGCGGCTATTCGCGGACAAGCCGCCTGATAAGAAACCGGGCAGCAGCTTCTGGCGGGTAGGAGTGATGAATAGGAACTTCAGGCGGGTAGGAGAGACGGGCCCGCGCCCTCCTGCGGGTAGAAAGGTGGGCAGCGTGAGAAGTCGCCCCCTGGAAGTCGAGGACTCGAGCTGGCATGTTGTGCGCGGTGGCTTCCTGATAGAAGTTTTTTCCTAGCCGCAAGGTCTTCTTGGTGGAGCTGGAAATTAGCGGCTTGCGGTAGCGGGTAAGGAGGAGGTGGAGGAAGGACCGGGGTCACCGCCTGATTAGCCGCGGCTTTGTTGCGGAACTAGTCGCTCGGTTAGCATTGCTAAAGTCTGACTGATCGCTTCAAGTCGCTGATCAGTGGCCCTCTGAGCCCGCTCGGCTTCTCTCCTTGATTGCTCCAGGGCTTCCCACAAAGAGTCCTCGCTATGATCGGAGCGGTCTCCAAGGGGAACTGACGGTCTGACATCGTGGCGAAAAGGATTTCACCGACAATCCGCGATCTGAAGGTCGCGTGTTTCTGTTGAGTCCGAAATCGCACTCCGAGGGAAACCGGAGGCTGCGGGTTGCGGTTACTTTTTGTGCAGAAGAATGAGACCGCTAGCAGCGGTCAAGGCCACCTTCGCCCGCCGCGGCAAATGCCACTCCTGCGACGGGCTTTCCTTTGATTAGAAAGAAGGGTTACAGCGGTTACAAGTGCAGGAAAAGAGAAGCCGGCCGGTCAGACAGTCGCAAGACGAGAAACTCGAGTCCGCAGCTCAAACAAGCGAGCTTCTAGATTCGAGTGTGCGTGTCTTGGGAACAGTGCCGCCCCCTATTTATAGGCTTGGGGGCCTGCCCGAACGGGCAGGGATAAAATAACCGCCTGCCCGGGTACAGGAGAAACGGCAGGCGTGACGGGATACACAAAGAAGGAAAGAAAGAAGCCGCGCGCGGTTGGCGGCTTGCCCTTCCGACTTGTCTGACCAGAATATAAAGATGATGCGGCCAAGGCGACGGTGCTATCCGAGCGGTCTCTATTTTGAGACCACGGCTTGTTCTTTGACCTTGATCTGGGCTTATCTCCATGGCATAACCGCGCGATCTCCGACTGAGACCGCGACTTGCCCTGTTGGACTTGGGCTTGGACTATCTTTAGTACTTGGGGCGCGGTCTGAGTTATGCTAGACCGCCCGACCTGTGCTAGCTGGTGTCTTGGATCTCGTTTAACCTTAGCCGGGCGACTTGGATCCGTCACCGCTCGGTCTGCGAGTAATCCTCTTGAAAGCGGTTTCCGGGTAAACAG